>JAULBM010179540.1:0-17730 GCA_032357055.1 Geukensia granosissima
CAATCAATCAATCAATCAATCAATCAATCAATCAATCAATCAATCAATCAATCAATCAATCAATCAATCAATCAATCGCAATCAGCAAGCGAACCAAGCAAGCAATATTTTATTCTCTTAAACGTTTTTTATTCCTTTGAATTTTGTTTGATAAAAACTGTTTTCTTCAATTACCCTATCTTTTTGATCTTTAAAGGTTTTCAAATTAATTTCAAAAATCACAACTTGCATAATTTATGGTTGTTTCATTATTATATATACAGACATAGATTGCAAACATTTTTTATATGTCATATGACTATGCAGAGCGTGTGTATATTTGTCTTTGATCTGTCAGGGAATAAAAAATAACAGATAAAATTGATAGTTAAAAGACTTAAAGAAGAAAGGTCAAATGACAGCAGATAAAACAATTAAACTCGGCTAAAAATGTAAAAACTCTGCCAATATTTTCTACACAAATGTTCCTGTGTCGGAGGAAATGATGTGGTTAATCTTTATTTGAAAACAAAAAAAAAACATTTGAGTTTATAGCAAATACAATAACATACAATTGAACAGAAAGTATATAAATTCATGCAATACACATAATTACTAATTAAAATCAAGGTTATGTAGAACTCCTAACACATTCTGGTAATTTTCATAATATATGTATATTCAGCTATCTTATAACGTACGTGCATGTGTTCTTTTGTTTAAAAATCATTAGTCGGTATTGTGTTTCGCCCCAAGAAGAAAGGTATAAATTACGGAATGCAAAATTACATGTAGAACGACAACATCAAATGCTCTTTTAAACTTTTCCTCTTATCCTACATGTTTCAAACGGATAATCCTATAAACAAATTAATTATTCATTAATTTTTCGTGACAGATTGAATGAGAAACGAATTAATTTTGAGTATAAACATTAAAAAACAATGGCCTCGTGTGTACGTGACAGGACAGACATATACAACGAATGCCATTTATGTGGAAAGATGGATAATTTATTAGTCTGTGGAGGCTGCAAAAGGACTTGGTATTGCAGTAAGGAACATCAGAAATTCGACTGGAAGTACCACAAGAAGAAATGCAAGAAACAACGCCAAACAGAAGAATCGGGTCAAGAGACTATAAATAGTAACGGAATGTCAACATGCGAGGGTTCACCACGTGGTGAAGAGATACGTGACAAAACCGATGTATATCAGAAAGTTGTTGACGATGACGGATTTATGGACCATACAAAAGCAACGGAACTAGCGTTCACTGCTGGAAGTGTTTCTAAGTTAGAGAAGCTTAACTTGGAAGAAAATAGTGATAATGACACTGCTAAAGATTACTTTTTGAAGTCAGATGTTACAGAGTTAAAGCCATTTACATCAGAGTCTGTGAGGAAAAATATTGCTTTACATTCATCAGACAAAACAACTGACAATATGCCTCCATCACCAAATGAAAACTATGATAGGAGTAGAACCTATTTCTCAGTTCTAGAAACAAGAACAAAAATGCTTGCAGATTATGCTTGTAACTGTTTAAATCGGTACGGTGTTTGTGTTATAGACAATTTTCTAGGTGAGAGTAAAGGACTTGAAATTTTTGATCAAGTGCAAGACATGCATAAAGCAGGAATATTTAAAAAAGGACAACTTATGGGTAGTACAAATTCTAATTCCAATTTAAAACATGTACGGGGTGATGTATTGACTTGGGTTGACGGCACTGAAGAAGGATGTGAAGACATTGGTTTTCTCATATCTTCAATGGATGCTGTCATGTTGAAGTGTGCTGGAAAACTTGCTAATTGTAATGTTAATGGACGGACAAAGGTATTTTTCATGATTTTTGTTTCTTAAGTAGTAGTCAAAGCACACTATTTATATTCTGATACAGTATAATAATACAAGCATATCTTTAGAAAAACTACATTGTACATCAAATATGCTGATAACCAGCATCTATACATGTACATATTGTTTCATTGATTGTAATTGTCATCCAAATTTAAGAACATAGTTGTTGATGTAAGTTTTCAAAATTACCAGATTACAGTAAAAATCTTTTAAAAGATTTAAGGGATAGAAAATTTTATTTTACATATTAATATTTTTAAATTTCAAGTACATGTACGTAATTCCACAGTAATATGATTTGACTTGTGAAAAGTTTAAATGTAGGATTTATAGTTAGGAAGATTAAAATAAGTTTAGATGTTGCACCTTGGTCATAGTTTCAGTCCGAAAAATTTGTAAAAATGACAATCATGACAATGGACATAACCAGTGTTGTTTGTATACGGTACATCATATAACCCAGAATCCGACCTTACAGCTGTAATTATTAAATTCATGCTGAGCACTGTTTCATTACAGTCAATATTATAGAAATAAAAATTTTGTGGACCCACTAAAACATTTTGTGACTCTCATGTATGAAAAAGTGTTGAATTCCAGTACTCACCTAAAGTCCAATAATATAAAAGATTCCTCAGTTCTTATTGTCTGCTCTCCATGTTTTTGTTGGATATTTACATTTTTCTGTTATGTTTTCAGTTGTTCAAAATTTACTCACAAACTTTATGGAATTGTTTGTAATTTTGACTTTTTAGATGAATGTCCAAGGTTGACAAAAATAGTCAATACTAGTATTTTATTGACCAGACCAGTAGTCCAAACTGGTCAATTGAAATTGTGAATTACTAGCACTGATATAGTCTGATTTAACATGTTTAAGGCCATGACTAAACTATAGTTAATACATTATCAAGTTGAGTGTACCTTTGCAAATTTTCAAGTGATTTGTTAAAATTTTTAATACAGCAGGGTTAAAACTTACTTGTTTAAATTAGAGAATTTCAAGCTGTCTTTTAATCTGACTTTTACTAGTAAGAAATTAGTCTGACTATAACAAGTAAGTTCCAACTGTCTTTCTTACATGCATTTAAGTAAGAATGGCTAAAAAATTATAAAATCTTGTTTTCTCAAACACTTTTGTCATCTGGTTCATGGAAATAAAATCTCTCTGGCTTTTTTTATAAATAAGCACTCATAAAACTTTCATTTCATGCTTCATTAAGACTTTAGTTGTCTTAAAATCATCTATACTTCAGTTGTCTTAAAATCATCTATACTTCAATTGTCTTAAAATAATCTATACTTCAGTTGTCTTAAAATCATCTATACTTCAGTTGTCTTAAAATCATCTACAACAGTGTATACTTCAGTTGTCTTAAAATCATCTACAACAGTGTATACTTCAGTTGTCTTAAAATCATCTATACTTTAGTTGTCTTAAAATCATCTATACTTCAGTTGTCTTAAAATCATCTATACTTCAGTTGTCTTAAAATACAGATTATTACCCTCAAGGGACTGATTTTGGAAAGTTTGGAGTGAACATTTATAGGTCTTGCATTAATACCATACTTTTCTATTTAAAAGATATGAGTAACCAAAAATTTGACTAAAATTATATTGAAGTATTGCAAAAACCGATTAAAGGAAGAAATAATCAATTAAAGATGTCACAGATTTGTGAATTCATTTCTTGTTGGTGTCTGTAGACAGGTTGGTTTCCATAAAATAACTTATTTTCAAGTAAACTGATCCTTTTAATATTTTGGGACACAAGATAAAGGTTGGTATAGATTTAAGGTGACTAGCCCCATCCATTTTTGGGGAGGGACAAAAGGGTATTTAACTTATATTTTAATGTATGTTATCTGTTTCTTGTGTAATTTTGGTAGGGTTTTTTCTTTGTATTGCCCATGTTTTTTTTAACAAATGATTCCTGATAAAAAATGCAACAGAAGTTGATTTTTGTATATAAGGGGTTAAAGTGTTAAAAAAGTGATTTTGCATCATCATTTTCTCTTACCATCCAGCTATAAATGGTCAAAGAGTGGGGGGTTCAATTTTGTATAATATGGAATTTTTTCATCTGATTTTGATGGTTTTATTTAATTGATTTCTTATGAACAATTCCAGTTTTTCTGACAAATAGGGATCAAAATGATCATTGATCATCATCCAGTCGTATTATTGTGTCCAGCAGAATACTGTGTCCACACTTGCCCAATTGTTCATTTGTTTACTATGTCAACATGCAGCAGTTGTTTCATAATCATGATACTGCACTTGCATTGGCTTATATAAACTTTGAAAAGTTAAATTTACATGTACATATATCAGAACATGTATTCAAAATGAAATTACCAGTATTGACCACTATTGACCATTTGGGGGGGGGGGGGAGGGGGGTTGACCAGGACAACCTTATGGCTGTCTCATTGAGAGTCATACCAAATCTTCTATTTCTATAGTAACAGTTCACACAGCATTATTTTCAAGAAAGAGGTAGATTTGTTTTTGTTTGAACACAAAGGCAAAATTTATTAGATTTGAAATCATTTCATTGTACATGTAGCGATTCCTTTGCAAAAACTACAAAATATATACTCATTATGTGCATCACAGCAGGTAAAAGATAGTAAGTTAATCATTAATATAAATTACATGGCTTCTTTATTTGTATTTCTTGCTGAAACTGGAAAGATTTAGTATAAACTGAAATGCACACAGGGTAAACTTGTACTTGTATATAAACATAAAAGTCATATGATATACATTTACATGTTTTATTCAGAATTACATGTAAATGCAGGGCCTTGGCCATGTTTGTTTAAGGCCACACCTACATTGACATATACATGTTGTACATCTGTACACAATATACATGTATATATATGTATAATATAGTACACCAAACAAAATTTTCCACAACAAAAGTGAAATTGTTTCACAATGATATCATATTGTATATCATTGGAATTTGCTCCAGCTTAGGCTGTAAAAAAAAATATTTTAATTTGAAATAAAAAATTTATCGATAGGGTGTAATGTTAATTTTTTGGACTTTGTAAATCTGCCTAATTTTTTTGTGGAGGCATCATGTATCAACAAATGGTGTTGGCTAACAAGAAATGATAAAATTTACCTTTAATGAGTTTTTTTTTATTTATATAAATTAAAAGTATTTAACTAGCTACTATTGCATTAGAATGGAGACAACTATTTATGATGTGAATTTTACATAGAATGTAAGCCAATTAAATAAGATGTTACAAAAAATATTGCTTTATCAAATATTTTTACTTTCAAAATTTGAAACAAGGGCGAAAAACATCAGGTGTGCGTTTCTATCTGTGTTTAGTATAAGATAAAATGTAATGTATTTCTAGCTACAAAATTTACATGCGTGGGCTGGTACATGTATAAAACATGAAGTATTTAAAATTTCAAACAGTGGGACCTGGTTGTTCAAAAGTTTATAAAAAATTTTTAATTTTTAATATTTCAGTGACCAATCAGTATTTTTATCGATTCAAAATTGGCACTCAAGCTCTTGTGATGCATACAAAATTTTAGAAAGAAAATTTTAATTGAAAAATGTGGGTTATTTTAAAACAACTGGCCTAATAGCACAAAATTAAGTCCCTTTCCATATTGGAATGACAACAGTTCATCGGTTCAAGTCGGTTTGTTTTGTATAAACTTATTAAGATAAACTGATTTAAATAATCTACATGCGCATGCTCTTTTTGCATTAATTAAACTAGTTTTTGACAGTTGATTACATTTTGAAATAATTTTTTTTTCAAGATTTTGAGATTTGATTTATAATAAGGATGTGTTGTGCATCATTTGAACTTGTAACAGAGATTTGATTTATATATTTAATATTAAGAGTACTCGGTTGACATTTTGTAGGCGTTTAATGTGAATGCTGGATCCCATTTATTTTCTTAACATTTAAGTACTAAGTTAGGATTGGAAATTTACCACATTCAGGCCAACCATAAAAAATCATTGTTTGCTTTTTCCGACTGTACTTAGGGTTTTGTGTCGGAAGGTTGGAAATATAAATTATTTTATTAACAGTGATGAAGGTTTTCAGCAAAATATTTAACACATCAACAATAAAAAATTAATGATACATATTACCGGTTTTTACTGGAATACCAGATAAAACAGAAAAATATAAAAAAAAAGAAACAATAAAATTTTGACAGTCAGGCAGATTTAAGGGTCGGTCAGTAAACAACAAGCAGTACTTTATTTTAGGCCTCACATGTCTGTGCATGTGCATTGAAATAAATGTAATATTTCATTATTTAAATATGACTTATACGATTTTAGAATTTAACAAGGGCAAGCTATATTTAGAACAGGTGCTATGTAATTAATTATGATAGGTACAAGGTGCAACCTGTTCGTAGTTATGCAACATACATGACATGAGGGCAATAATTAATATTGTCTGGCAAAAAACTAAATTATGAAGAATATAGGTTTTTGTTACTCTAATAATTTCTAAAATATATATTTTTTTAAATATTCACCATGTTTTAATTTGAAATTTTATTACCACCTGTCACTATTTTGAGACAAGTCAGGATTGCAATTGCATTTGACACCATATTCATAGAAAGACTCTTAAATCATGGCAAGGTTAATTTAAACCATAAAATTTACATCATTAGATTTCCTGAAATATACGACATGTTAGTAAAGGGAGATAACTTGGGCCTTTCCTTGAACATATTTGTAACTTGGTGTTCAAATATTATTTTACACTGGATTGAAAGGAAAATTAGCCATTTCAGCCACTGTTATCTGTAAATAGGTGAAAAGGGTTGGGATTGGAATTCAGGCCTTCCCAGAAAATCATTGAAATGGTTAATGGATAGGTTTTATTTTATAAATCATTTTATTGAAAACTGTTTTCTCCAACAGATTAAAAATGGAGAATTAATAGTTGGAATTTCTAACTTTTCAAATAATTACATAATGATATATGTACATTTTATGTATATTTTCCATGCATCTATTTCAGGCAATGGTAGCCTGTTATCCAGGGGGTGGCACACAGTATTTACGACATGTAGATAACCCAAATGATGACGGCAGGTGTATTACATGTATATATTACCTCAATAAAGACTGGGATGCCAAGGTTAGTTCATGTTATTGCCATGATCAAAAGTATGGGGATCATCCCCACCATCCTCACATTAAGTTACCTACAGGACACAGATCTAGAAAGATCTTATGAAAAAAAGTCTAGTCTGGCCCTGTATATTGGTTGTGAAATTTGGAGAAATTTCACCAGATACAGAGTTTTTACTATAAACACTTACAGATTCTTTCGAATAACACTCTTGCCTCACTTCGAAGATTGGGGGTGAAGTCTAAGAAATTTCATCAGCTGTGAAGAACATTAATTAAAATTTCAGAATATTTGGGTAAACTAAAAGTTGTATCAAGATCCCTCTATTGTAAAAGGAGATGTGATGTGATGTGATTGTCAGATCCAAGTAGTTCAAATAACAAAAACCCCAACATCTACAAGTTACCTTCAGACCGTCATCTAACAGCTGTAAAGGCCCAAAAAAAAATCAAGTGGAGTATTTCAGAAGTAACAATCATAAGCCATTTAAGCTTACAGAGTAAAACAAGTAGACCATTATTTTTGGAAGACCCCATAAACAATCCATTCAATCTCTGGGTATGGTTTACAAAGGCTGGTTCAGGGTTATTTTTGTGAAACATGTCTTTTATTTCATGTATTTTCTTGCTAGAGGGTTGTTATACTTCGTCTTTTGTGAGAATGATCAAAATGCAAGTTTCAGGCCAAATTCTAATTGTTCGCTCCTCATGAATTAACATTTTGTTTCTCATATGTCTGTGCACTGTTCCCCCTGTTCCACCCGTTCCTCCCGCGCTTACTTGAGTTGCAAGCAAAAAAATCATCTCCATATTGTCTAAAATTGCTCAGCTGTAGTGGAATTTTTATGTTTTTATTATTTGTGCAGCAGACATTGGTTTGAACCTGTTGCACTATACAATATAAATACATTAAGTGCAAGGCTATACAAGTAATTACAGTTATATAGACACAATGGAAAATTTCTCAAAAAAAAAAAATGATTCATTCTAGAAAAGGTTGGGTGGCTTTTTATACCACCCCCTTATGAAATTTAATGGTCCTTTTAATTTGTATGGATTATATATAGCAATGAACTGACTGTACTAATAATATATATTAACAATTGAAATTTTATGTTGCATAAGATGTGTTAGGAAGATATTTTGTTTGTATGTCAAGGTCAAACTTTGATACTATAAACAAATCCTGTTTCTAATTTTGTCAGATAACATATAATTTTAAAGCACAATTTATCCAGTATGTGCATTTTTTTTGTCCAGTAAAATCCTGTTCTTGCAATTTGTTATTTTATGTACCATTATATACATTTTGATTTATTGAGCTCACAACCTTGTTCAAACTTAAAAATAAGAACAACATTCATTTTTATTGTACAATATGAAAATGAAAAGATATGGGGTAAATGTCAGAGAGACTGAATTCCAACCACTAGAAAAGAGGGAATTTACAAACTAGAGGCCTACACATGGCCTTCAACAAGGGTTGAATATCACTCCTTTTGAAAAGCTCTAAATCACCCCAGATAAAAAATTGTGATGTAAAATTATATTGCTCTTACCTGAATTAAGTGTAGATGTAACAATACATTAAGCACAATGACAATCCTAAGACCTAACTTGGGACAGGCACATGAGACATGCGGTGGGGTTAAACTAGTGAAGTGAATACCCAACCCTCACTCAACAAGTTGTCAATGGTAAAAAAAATTCAAAAAAAAAATAAAAGCAGTAACTGATGAACTTTAAAAATCAAACTGAAAGTCACCCAATCCAACTAGAGAGTACCTGAATTACCACATCAAACAATCGGTTAGACAAACAATATAATAATGTATTACGCCCACTTTCAGCTCCCGTTTGGTGATGCTTTTGCACAACAGGTCTTTTTGCTTTGTGACATCTTCCATCAGTTGAGGCATATTTGAAAATTGTTCCTAGTGCTTGAATTTTCCTGTACCATCAAAGTCACAAAACAAAAAACTTAAAGTGCACCAAGCGGGATTCACCCATCAGCTTAATCCTTTATAGATATTACAGATAATAATACATATACTATATTTTTACCGACATTTATAGATATATATAAACATGATAAACTGTTCACTGGTATTATTCATAAGGTATACATATTTCTTTTTGGTTGCTTTTGCTGTCAGAATATTTAGGTTTTAAATCATTCAACATAAATGATCAATAAAATACTTCATACAGCTAATTAGGAAGTGGGGTTCATCTTTTATACCATTGCATAAAATGCTCCAACAAAAGTGGGATAAGAATTAGGTCTGTTTTATAGACCTGTTTTAATTTTCAAGGGGTATTATGAACAGCCAGGTAAACTACACCTTGTCCCAAGCACTTGATTTAGGTACTGTAACTTTTTAGATCACCTAGCTTAAAATTTCTCATCCATTTGCACCAGTTGTTCTTCCATTATTAATTACATAAAATCTTCTTCTTTGAAACTTCTCAGCCAGTTTGGACCAGACTTTAATGGAATTGTCCTTGGGTGGTCCCCTTCTATAATTGTGTCTGTCATCCCTGCCCGAAATTCCAAGATGGCTACCATTACTAAAAATAAAAACGGGTAGGTATATTGTAAAAGTCTTCTTTTCTGAAACTATTGAGCCAGTTGCAACCAAACATTGGGGAAATGGTCCTTAGATGGTCTTTTACCAAAATTGTGCCAGGCATCCCCCACCAACCAAGGACACTATGGGAAGTTCACTTGAAAATCTTCTTGTCTGAAACTATAGAGACAATTGCAACCAAACTTGATGAAATGGTCTTCTTCCAAAATTATTTTCAACATCCCCACCCACCAACAGGATGGCTGCCACAGCCAAACTTAGTTTAACATAGGACCCTATGGGAAATTCACTAGAAAATCTTCTTTATTAAAGCTATTGTGCCAATTTCAACTTAACTTTGGTGAAATGTTCCTTTTGTGGTCCTTAACCAAAATTGTTTCCAGCATTCCACTGCTCCCCATCAATCAAGATGGCTGCTGTAACTAAAAATTGAAAAAAGGGGGAGGGGGGTTGTTCATGTATATTACAAATATCTTCTTGTATGTAACAACTGAGTTAGTTGTTACCAAACTTTGATGAAATGGTTCTACCATATAATGTCTGGCAGTGACTCCTGCCTGCCAACCAAGATGGCTGCCACAGCCGGACTTAGTTTTGCACAGGACTTAATTATGGGAAAGTTTTTTGGAATGTTCCACTAAAATTATGTTCTATTCTGCATCCCTGCCTGCCAATTAAGTTTGCTGTCACAGCCAAATTTGTAGTCAAATAGGACTGTAAGGAACATTCACTTTAGAATCTTCTTAAGTGATACTACTGTGGAAGTTGTCCTATACCAAAATTGTACAACATTCATCCCTGGCAAGGATCAGTAAGGAGTCACTGTCAGGTGTGTGACACAGGTCCCTGGGAGCCTCTGGTTTATGATAGCTGCAAATATTTTTCAAAAATTACAAAATAACAAATAAAGAGAGGATTGGGTAGGATTGAGGTCTTTATTGCCTGTGCACTTTATACATGTAACTTTGATTATGTTGAACCTATCCATATGACTTGTTCATACTAATTTTTTAGATGAAAATCCTATTTTGGATGAACCATACATGAGAATAAGTATAACTTGAACACTTTTGTGTTTTTGAAAGAATGTACTTCCCCTTTTGCTAAATCTAAGGTTCAAAATATTTCCTGTAATATCCAGTGTTTTATGTAGGTTTTTGAATAGAAGGAAATTTTTATTGGTGGAAGCTGAAAAAAATGGTAGGCCAGGGGTCTTGAGGCATCTGCTTATGAAAACTCACACAAAATCCTGGCTTCGAAAGGGTTTCTAAATTAAATAGTCAGAAAAATAAAAGCAATAGCAGGTAAAATTTGCAGGCTTTCAACTTTTAATGAAAACAATGGTACCAGAATCTCCTTATACTGATGTTATATTTTCTACTTCTACAGAAACATGGGGGATTACTCCGGATTTACCCAGAAGGTGCTGATCGAGTTGCTAGTATTGAACCAATCTTTGATAGACTTATATTTTTCTGGTCGGATCGACGAAACCCTCATGAAGTAATGAAAGCTTTTAAAACCAGGTAAAATAATAATTTAGGCTACAAGGTGCACAAAAACAGGCAATGTCCAAAATTGGGCATTTCTGGTACCTCCAAGCTTAGTTTTACTGACATTACATATAAATATATGCCAATAGATGTAAAATCTTTCAGAATATTTTTCATTCTCAATAATTCACACATGTTTTGAGCAAAATAGTTATAATGAACAAAATTTCCAAAAGAATATGTTGAAAAAATCTGAAATATACAAAAGTTACCAGAAACTTTTTTCATTGCATTTTGTAAGAAATATGAAGAATCCTTCATAGGATTTTTCCAAAATTAATAAAAAGTAAGAGACTCAGTTCATAAAACATAAACGTACATGGGTTTTTCAATGTAAAACAATTGCCCTTGATTTCTAGATTAAAAATTGAAAATTTATAGGTTTGTAAAAGGAAGTTGTTAACAATAAATTTCGGTCAGAAATTTCTGTGTTGCATAATTCAATCACATAGTACATGTATTGACATGGTTACTTAATCAATGTTGATATCAGCATGTTTGAAATTTATTAACTTCTTTAAACAAGATAAAAACAGAAACAACCTACAAAAAAACCCTAAAACTGTGGGCACAGCTAACTTTAGGTTTGACCCAAGTTAAAAGTCCAGGTTATATAATAATTTAATGCTGAAAAAATACTGTCAAAGTAGATAACAGTATGTGGTTTTACCTTTTAAGTCAGACATGCAAAATATTTAACTTTAAATATTTGTTTAAGGTAGGAACATATTTTAATGTCAAAAGTTATCTGCCATACTTTGGGAATGGAGTGAAAAATTACAGACAAGATTTCAAGTAGTTTAAAAATTGTGTCCAATCTATTCCATATAAATGGCTGCTTTTCTGTTCGAATTGATATGGGGTTGGCAGGTTAAATGGTTTCACACCTTTGCATGTTTTAATAGTCAGGTTACCACTAAAAAGTCACAAACATAGGATTCCTACCAGTGGTCTATTAAGTGAACTGGTTTCAGGAGGGAAGATGGGTCTGGGTCTACCATAGGCCTTTGTAAATGCACCATGATGTTTCTTAACCCTATTTATGAATTTTTTTGCACCCTTGTATACATTTTAGAACAGAATGCAATTATAATGTTTTTTTACCCTAGGGTACCTGATTAAGGTTAATACAGAAAAAAGTGCTTTGTACATAGGGGAATTTATCATGGAATTGAAATAAATTTAATAAAGGAAAAGAAATTTTTTTTTCATCTGATTTTGATGGGATTTTCCAAATGATTCCTTATGAAAATTGTAAAAAAAATTATTCCAAGCCGCTTTTCTTTGTCGACATGCAGCTGCACTTTCAAAGCACCTCAGATAAGTCATGGCATTTGGATTTCAGTTTCAAGAAAGTGGAAAAATAAGATGAATAATTCAACCACCTCATACTTCCCTGAATTATTTGGGTTAACACCCTAGATCTGAAAGAAATGGTGAATCACCCGTATTAAAGGAAATCTTGTAATAAGTACAAACAACCATAAACAAATCCCAGATCCTGAAATTGTTAACAAGTGTTACTAATCTCAAAACTCTACTAATCTCAAAACTCCTGGAAGTGTGAATTGATCTCCCCTTCCTAGAAGGTCTGTTTATATTGTAATTTGTTGAAGATTATCAATTGCGTAATGCAATAAACCAGTTGTATGCACCCACACAGTAACATTACATACATGTACTTTAAAATGTCTTTGTATCTAAGAGTACATTTTGCCTTCGTGTGCAAATTTGATATGATTGTTTTTTTGTTTTATGTTGATGACTGAAATGAAAAATAAAATACTGATAAAACGATAGGACTGCCCACGTAAAACATGTCCAACGAATCAGTATACATTTCCAGAAATTGTGTTTGTCGACCACTTGTATTATATCAAAAGCTGTCCGATTTTATATTACCTTTCACAACTGATGGCAACATAATTTTTAAGTCCCAAGGATGGTCTGTGTAAACAAGTGTTCCTTTATCAATAACTCCCTGAAAAAAAATTTTCTTGTTATTACATAATTCATATACAATGTATTATATAAAAACATTTGAATAAATTTCTGTAAGGTTAACACGCAGGGGACCAGTCATAATGGTTCCAGTTAACAGTTAGAATGAGGAGGTTCAAAAACTTTCAACAAATACGTAATGGACAGAAAATGAGGTTTGCGGTACCCATAGTGCACAGTGTTCAGCCATTATTTCTGTCCAAGTCCAGAGTTGTTGGTTTGTTCTAAGAGTGCCAATGTTCAATTTTCAATGTTTTACTACCAATAGTGTGAAACTAAAAGTTTCATATTAGAAGTGAACTTGTGACTATTAGGAACAATTTATATCTCATTACAATGAGTGATTTTTTACTCTAGTTGAAGTCCTAGTGGCCATGGCAACCTCTAGATCCTGAAATAGTTCAAAGGTTGTGATGTAGCCTTGACATTTAGCTTTCATTTAAATTAAATTTTCTTTTTTTAACATTTGACAGGTATGCAATAACAGTATGGTACTATGATCATGATCAGAGAGAGATGGCTGTTAAAAAACATAGAGGTTGGTACTGCACACTTAATCACAAAACAGAATACTGTAAATTCGGAAAATTATGTGACATTTTTATTATTGCAAATAATGTAACTGTGTCATTATCACAAAAATAAGAACTTACACTCCAATATCTGTTAACTATACGTGTATTTGCAAAAAGGTGTTCTTAAAATTCCATTAATTAATCTTGCATTTTGTGGTGAGTTTCAAAATTGCAATAATAAATTAATGCAATTATTTCTGAATTTACAGTACATACCTGGTATTTATCAGTTATTGCTTGACTTGCTTAAGATTTATGGTATCTGTTGTTGATTATAGAGATATAAATTCTCAAGATTAAAGATCGAGAAACTCATAATCTTTCTTAAAAATTATGGGGGTACCCAACACCAACAGGAAAATAAATTCCACTCGTTTAATTTTCTTTATATTTTGATTAGACATTTACTTTGATGAAAGAAGGAAAACATGAAAATTTCAAGAAATTTGAACCACACATTTCACTCGAATTATTTCAATAGTAATTTCATCATCAAAATTTTGTATCACTGAAATGAATTAATTTTAATATAAAATGATACTTGATTAAAATGTTTAATGATCTTACAGAGTTATTTCCCTTACGTGTTGGGTACCCCCTTAAAAGCCCCACTTGTTTTGTCAAACTACAAACTGGTTCAACCTTCCCATCAACATCCACTGCCATGGACTCGATCAACATTCCTAAAGCAGAATCTGCTACACATCCTGAAAAAAGAAAAAAAAACTTTTACCCTTAGATCTATGTCATGTTTGTTTGTTTGTTTGTTTGATTGGGGTTTATCGCCACTTTCAACAATATTTCAGTCATATCGCGCCGGTCAGTTTTACTGGTGGAGGAAGCCAGAGTACACGGAGAGAGCCATCGACCTTGGGAAGGTAACTGACAAACATTATTACAGGTGATGCGAGTTAAACTCTACCCGTTTCTGTATGGTACAAAGTCAGGCAATCATTGAGTATATCAATAAATGCCAGGAAATACTTTAAACATACATTCATTCAGATTTATCCGAGATTGCATGAATTAATTGTTAGTTTATTTTGAGATATTACTATAATCATTTCATTTATATACTTATATAGCTTGTCATATCTATTGTGTGGTAAATATGAGTAATCTGTTGAAGTCGCTACTGCCCCAGGTTATCTATGCCTTTTGTGTTATCATTTTTTTTTGTTATTGTAACATAACCATTTACTGTAAATGTGTTTCAACAATAAATATTTTATATTTTGTATTGTGTTACAGTACACACAGAGTTCTGTATGAAAAACACTGACCTCAGTGATTGCTGGTGAAATTCAGAGAAAGTTGGAGAAAATCAAGAGATATTTCACCAGCTATGATGTTTTTTACTATTAACACATATAGTTTTTATGAAAAACACTCTAGCCTGACATTGCAGATTGTTGGTGAATTTTAGAGAATGTCGGAGAAATTTCACCAGACTTGGTGTTTTTCATATAAAACTCTCTGTGTGTACTCTATGTTAAGCAAACATGTTTTGACAGCAAAAACATTTTAAATTTTCTTTTGTGTGATTTTGCACAAGCACAAAATAGAACAGTCTATTTTTTTTTAAATCCGACCCTATGTTCTTTTTCTATTTATTATTTCCTACAGAGTCTAACATGTCCATAAAGGGTCACATCTGTGTATGACCTCTGTCACATGCTTATTCCGACTAATCACATTGTGTCTTGCATTGTCATGACAGCAGATTTTTTTAAAGACACCATGGGATTGGTCAGAACATTACAAAGATTATACAGGTGTGATCCCAGATATATGTTAGACCCTACAGGGAAAATAAAAAAATTAAAAATGATCGTAGGGGCAAGTTAAAATTGCACACTTCATAAGAAGATCACATCTACTAATGTCAAAATCAGACAAAGACCAGCATAAGAGAGAAACATATTATCCTACAGCCTGACTTGGTGCAAACACAGAGTGTGTAGGATTAAACTTACAAAAGGATGTTAACCTTTTGGGGTTTTATTTCACAATTGGCAAAATTAAGTTTTTATTTTTTTTTTTTATTTCTCAAAAATGATGGTGTGTGGCTGGTCAAAAATTAGGGTCAGTTCAGTAACCTTAAACAGTCAGGATTGCTACCATAAATAGAAAGAGGTCATGAAAGGTCAAATAGCCCTAAAACACTTAAAATATTGCTAAATATGTAAAATTGATAAATAGATTTAACCGATGGTTAGAAATAAAAATTATAATTGGAATTTTCTAAATTTCTAATTTTAAAAGTTTATGCAAACTCTCCTTTTTGTGTAATGATCTCGACTGTTAAACAAACATACATATTAAAGGTGGGGGCATAAAAAAGGGATAGTTGACAATCAAAAATTAAAACATGTTTTATAAAATCATGTTCTGTCCTACTCTTTAATTTTCCCATTTTAAGCCCATTATTTCAGTTTCAGTCACATGTCACAACTCACTACCAACATCTCTCCCCTAGTTGTGTGATATCTTACCTCTTTGTCTAACTCACTACCATCATTGGAGGTTCCTTCTTCAAGCTTTTCCTATAAAATACAACATAACAAGTGAGTGTTGAGATGGTTGATGATTTATCATCAGGAATCTCACCCTGAGCTTGGTTTCAGTAACTGATCACTCATTTGAGTTCATCTTCTTTTTTTGCATCTATATATAAATATATTGTAATAAAGAAACCCTTGAGTCGGATTGGATGACTTTCTGTTTGATTTTTATTGTTTGTCTGTTACTGCTTTTGTTTTCTTCGATATTTTCCTTTGACCACTTGTTGGGGGAGGGTTGGAATCCCACTAAACTAACCCCACGCACATGTCTCATCTGCCAGTCCCAAGTCAGGAATTTGTTCATATGTCTTTTTGTTTGATGTTTTATTGCATTTATATTTTTGATAATTAATAATCAGGATTATTATTATTATTTTATGCATATATGTACATGATTTTTTATTTGGGGCGATTTACAGCTTTTTAAAAGGAGTAGTATCAATCTCTATTGATTAAAACTTAGTTCATTTTTGTTGAATGGTTAAGAAGGAGAAGCAGATTAGAAATTGTTGCCACGCCCCCCCCCCCCCTTTTCAGCACTCCTGCAAGTCAAATTTGTACAAAGAATTCACTCCACTGAATTCCTGGAAAAAAATAAAGAGGTGCATTACTACATTCATTGATAAAGAATCTGTGAAAGTTTGTTTAATTTCTATTGAGTGGTTAAGGTGGAGTAGAAGATTAGAAATTGTACCCCCCTTTGTCTGGCACAACCTTGCGCTGTACTGGTGATCATGGCGGTATGCTACTGATCTGTACAGGAAAGTTTAAATCAACAACCTTAATCAGGCCCAGTGATCGATATTTGTCAACAAATTTCTTAGGAAAAGATCTGCACAGAAATCAAATAATTGTATAATCTGTACAAGCATGCTTAAAATCAGCTAACCTCCATTTCAGCTGGATCATCGGTTTCTTCGGATGAGCTATCCACATCTGCCATTTTATTATCCTCTTTGGTAGTATCACTAGAGCTATCCACATAAGAAGTGTCGACCTCTTCCACGGAGTCACTTTGTTCTGCTGTTTCGTCTTTATTTTCTTGGTTCTACAAAGTTTTCAAGGTTTGGCAAAGTTTAATTAACATGAAATTGTTCTTTTCATGTTTACAACATATAAGTATACAATAAATGTGTTTTCATCCCAATCAGACAAAGAACATGTTGAATTTCCGATCGGTACCAATTTCACAAACCTGGTAAAGGACCAACTGCTTAACATTTCTGCCAAATTGTGTTGAAATCTGTTCATTGGTTTTAAAGAAGAAGTTGAAAATGTGAAATTCCAATAGGGTTCAATTGTAAACTAAGTTTTGTCATGGCGGCCATTTTGAATTTCCGATCAGCAAACGATTCACAGGTTAAGTACAGGACCATCTAACAATGATTTCTGCAAAGTAACAATTCAATCCACTTTGTAGTTACTGACAAGAAGATGTTTGAAATTTGGAC
>JAULBM010179650.1:0-17728 GCA_032357055.1 Geukensia granosissima
CTCACAGTATTAATGTCAATTTTACGGGGGTATGCATCTGTTCTGTTGGGGCTCCTCTGACAACAGAGCTCTAGTTATTTCTGTTTTTTTCTAACAATTTTCATATATGATTTCTGAGCGTGTTTATTTTCGATTGGATTGATATTTGGTTTGAAGCATTATTGGGGTGAGTTGTACAATTTCTCCCCATTCAGGTCCGTCTTATGTCTACTTCCTTATTGCTGAGACAGGGGGCATCCTTGTCTCCTGGACACATTTTTTCCATGTTAGATAATGGTGTAAACATAATAATGAATTGTTGTAGTTAAAGAGAGACAAACAGATGCTGGATATCAAGAAGGCATGGCAGTATATAAAAGGGAACATGACCTGTGTCAGAATCAAGGATAGGACAGGTATGTCTATAAAAACATATCATCCAACCTCAAAAACGACACCCATTGGAAACAGAATAGGTTTTATTTAGGAAGCATGTTGTATAACACTAAACTGTAAATATAACCTTTATCAAATCTAGAACAGAACCAGTAAATCTGTTGGAATGAGTGAAATGGCTTGGAGAACAAAAGCTTCTCTGTATTTTTTTTTAAAATGAATTGCAGATAGTGTGCAGTTACTCCTTTAACCATATTTGAAATTATGGAATGCGTTTATTTTACACATAAATTTTAAATTGTGATTAAATAAGACTTAATTAAAAATATGCTTGAACCATAGTATGACTGGATAAATCTTAAATCGAACATTAATAACCAGGTACATAAAATATCAAGGCAGTTATGCAATTAAAGAAAGTTATGAAGATTGCTGACATGGATTGTTTAATCCAGTAAAGAATGTCAAAACCAAATTACTATGTTGTTAACACTTTTAATGCCCTTGCCCATAGGTGATGGGGACGTACATCTTAACAATATCTATCTGTGTGTTCATCAATTTTAGTGGATTGATTTCTCGGTTTGCGTATGTGGGATTGAGTTAATATAAGGTCTGAAGCAACTCAAGATGAGTTGTACCATGTCTCCCCTTTTCAGGTCTGTCATATGTCTACTTCCTGTTTGCCTGGATGGGGACACTAATGTCTCATTCACACATTTTCACTATGTTTATGCTGTACAATGAGGACTTTTTAATTTGGAGTGATTTATTATTGTAAAATACATAATTTCATTAAGAAAAAACATTTCCTTCCCATACCTATCACCTGTGTTTTGGTGTATGAAGAGAAAAGAGTTGCACTATTTTTGACTGATAAAAGTTTATAATTTGTTATTTTTTTGCATGGAGTCTTTATTTTAGTGGTCTTCTTCATTTCATTTACGTCTTGTAGTATTAGTTTTGTACAAGTTATCCCATGATGAGAAGGTATTTCAAACTAGCTATAATGGGAAAAATTAAATTTTTTTTAAATGAAATGAGACATTAAATCCATCCAGAACCTATAAATTCTACCTTGCCTAATGCATATTTTTAAGAAAAACACAGAATCTAAGTATCTTCCCATTATAGGGATTTTAATGTATTTTTTAATATTTAAATACTTTCTTGTATGGGATATAAATGAAAACAAATAATATGGAAGCTTCCTGCGATATAACTATAACAAATTCTAATGGGATTTTCTCTTATTTGGTAGGACACTGCCAGGAGAAGGGCTTTCTAAGGAGAGATAATCTTGAAATAGTTTTTAAATCCATTCTTTATTAAAAATTCCTGGTTCAAACAAAATAGTTATACCATAAACTTTGAAACTTCTGTATCCATTTATTTTTAATGAAACATTACTGGTATCTGAATAGATCTCACCAAGTACCAATTCTCCCCACCAAAGGTTTTTGTAAACAACCAAGTGACTGAATGATACTAGAAAAAAAGTGAAAATAAATAAATAGTATTCTAATATACAAATTGGACATTAAATTAAGAGTATAAAATCCCCTTAAAAACCATGATAATGAGAAATGGTCCTTAGTGAGATCTGGTTGGATACCAGTATAACACCTGTTTTGTTTTATATACAGGAGAGAAGATCAAGGCCAGTCAATGTTTTTACAGTGTTGTACAAATACTGAAAAGTTTGTCATCTGAAAACCTTAACAACATTGCAGAGTATGTCTTTGTTGACTCCAGGATAAGGTATATATTATTTCAGTAACAGTGAGACCTGTCTTAATCAAACACTGAGAAAACCGAAAAACTCTCTTAACCAGACTAATGCTTAAGTCCTTTTATACAAGTTTTCATTTGTTTTTAACTTGCCTAAATGGAACACATGTCTGTAAAAAAGTCCAAAAGGGGTTCGGTGTAGACAGGTTTCACTGTATATTAAGTGTAGTTATATAACAGTGCTGAGTGTTCTAGGTAGTTGATTTAAACTTACCTGTACAGATCACTGTACCCTATCATCTATATGGCATAAGTTCACGTCTGACTTTGTACCATACAAACAAGGTTCACTCACATCATACATGATAAGATTTGTCAGTTACATGCTCAAGGTCGGAGGTTCGCTCTTTTTACTCTGCCTTCTTCACCAGTAAAACTTACCTATGCGATATGACTGAAGTATTGTTGAAAGTGGCATTAAACCCCAAACAAACTAACAAATAACAGCATCTCAGAGTATGTCATTGTGGACTCCAGGATGCAGTATCATTTCATTTATATTAAGTGTAGCTATGTAACAAGCTATATAGTTTCTGATAACATGCATTTATTTTAAGTTTGGTAAAAAATTTCACCATGGTTACAATTTGGTCAAAATTAAGTATTAAATGAGGTTTTGCCATGAAATCATGTATCAATTTCTAATCTGCTACTCCTTCTTAACCATTCAACAAAAATGAACCAAATTTTTACAGAATCTTTATCAACAGAGGTAGTATTGAACCTCCTATTTTAGTTTTGTAGAAAAACAATATCTTTGGCTGCACTTTTGATATTTAAAATGCAGTGAGAAAAGGGGGAGTACCATTTCTAATCTGCTACTCCTCCTCAACCACTTATTGAATAGAAATTTTAATAAAAATTTTAGCTGCTGATTTCTATTTAACATAGCTCAAATGAAACACAGCATTTTTGTAAAGGAAAAGGCTAAGGTGACTGAATTTTTATAGAATACATTAATGCTAAAATGAAGAAATCATAATTTTTGGATACTGGAATGTATGTTTTAAGTTACAGTTTGCATCTTTCCTACATTTTAATTTGCAAAATTTGCTGATTGTTATCTTTATATTTGGCTTATATGCATTCATTATGATGTGAACTGTATATTTCATTTGGTCCATAAATATAAATTGAATTTTTGAAAGATAGACTAATCTTCTGATTATTTTAACTCCTAGTGTGTCTGATGAAGGTTAATCCAGAAAAGTGTTTATATGTGGTGAAATTCGGCTTTTGAATATTTGTGATAAACAAATGTAGTATGTGGATAATGTCAACATATATTTGTTCCTCATAACAGAAGTTCCAATGGAACTTTTCTTATAGATTACATCATTATAATTTTTCCTGTAGGAACATATATTATATAAGGTTTATTCCGTCAGGAACAAATATTACAATAAAAGTACCAGAGGAACTAATATTATATAAGATTTCTTCTTTTGAACTTTTGTTATGGAGGAACTTCTGTAACATGACAATAATGTCTTTCTGACATATATTCCATATTCTTCCTTTAAGGCCACTCCAAATTAATTAATAGTTCTTCGGATTTGCTCACTTCTAATATTATGGGTTTAAAATTTCAAAAAAACTTTACTTGCTCAGTTTTTATTTTACTTTTTGGAAATTTTCACTGTTATTCTTAGATAAAAAGATAAAAATTTGCTGGCTCACTCCTAAAAAAATACAAAAAATGCAGGAAAACATTTTTTAAATGTTGTTTTCACATCAATTTTTGAGGTTGCACTCCAATCTTTTGCCATTGAAGAAAAAAATTAAAACAAAAAATTTCACTCCCTCTCACCTATTTTTATCACAAATAATCCAAAGAACTTGAAATAAATTTGGAATGGCCTTAAATAATTTAAGAACATTTTTTGTTTCTTCAGTTTAAAGACCTTAGTAGATCCTGTAGTAATTCTTGATGCATTTGGAGCCTTAGATAGTGATACTGCACAGGACATTATAGCAGAGAAAGTTTTACTGGTTACCAAACCTGATCCAAACCTTGTTGGTAGGCTCATGACACACATAGCAGGAAACAGAAAACCACCATCTGAGGTAGTAACAGAACTAAAAGATTTTAGTTATGTTAAAAATTTGAAGTAATGTTTAAAGGGGATTGAGGGGGTAAGAGCAAAAATAAATAATGACATACTGTGGCACACAAAAAACTGGACTGGAAATTTAAGACCTTATTTAAAAACAAGAAATAAACATTTCTGTTTATGTAACCACACCTTCATGTTATTTTTATTTAAAATTAATAAATAAATACAGACTGGTTGATTTATTAAGAGGTGACTTGGTTTCTTTTTATTTTGTTTTTTTTTGTAACAGTAGACCATGCTTGTCTCCCCAAATTTATATCATGTGACTTCAGATCTTACCTTGTACCTTTTGCACCATAGTCTGCTCCTCTACCAACTAAACTAAAAGATATTGAAGATACTTTGAAATAGCTCTGAAAGGGTTTGTTAAAAGGCTTCTTCAATTTTGAAAAAATCTCTATACTCAATGTCAGAGTTTTCTGGAATGGGTAAATGCGTTGTGAAAGAAAATTTTCTACCGTATTTTTATAAAATAGTGTTAATTTTGTAGATTTAAAAAAGTGCAAGTAACTTGCAATTATGCTTTTTAGCAATAGCATTGTGTTTTTAGTTGCGCGAAGTTTTTTATTATCTACAAAGGTTTAACATTATAAAATTAGCCATTTGTTTGCCGGAAGTGGCCAATTGCACACGCTAGCGTGTGACCAGGAGTATACATTGTCAACGCTCCGTAATAATTAAGTAATTTAAATGGATTAATCAACTGCAATAATGCTTAGTGGCACACCTCAAAGGAATTTTAAAAATAATTCTTCTGATTTGTATCACAAGATAGGGTCAGCATAAATAAATGATCACAATTTTTCAAATTACTTTATCTAGGTCAAACTTCAGCTCTCCCGCCCAAAACAAAGATGTTTACCATTAACGTTAAATCCCAGTAGGGAAATTTAGGGGCAGATTATAGTATGTAAAACACTTTTGCAAAGTGTAATGCATGAACCATTAACCGTGGGATAATTCTTTCTTTTGATTTAAAATAAATCCAAAGGCAGAAACTCACATATAATTTAATTAAGCTCGAAATTCAAACTCCAGAAAAGCTTGACATAGAGTATAGGTTTGTTTGATTATGTATGACTCAAACATCATGCCATTATCAAAGCTTCAAATGAAACTCGTGTATTTTATCTACTCATCGATACAAAATACAGGATTACCAGTATTAAACAAATATGGGAAATTTGATTATTCTGGACACATGTTTTATGGAGTCATCAGTTTTTTAACCAAAACATAAGAAGACCAATATCTAAACATAATAGAACGAAGAACTCATATCCAAAACAAATAGAAATAGTCAGCCAAATCCAATGGAAAGGACATCCACCATGTACAATAGAAGGAATGAAGTCTCCTACGAAATTTCAATGTTTTAGAGTTAAAATTAGTAACTGATAGTTTTGTTAAATATTATCTTGTAAAATTCATGTCTGACAAGTCTGAAGACTGTTCTGGTGTATACCGTCTGGGACATCTGGTCCACCAGCAAAGGCATCAACCCAGTGGTTTCAAAATGTAGATTTACCTATGTTGTACAAATATGGGAAATTTGAATATGCAAGACACATGTAGAATTAGCGGTAGTAGAATTTATCTGCTGTTTAAAGAGGTAAACCAAAATGAATCTATGCTTACTCCATTTTCAGCTACTTCCCCTCTTAAAAAGAAACCCTTGGGAAATACACAATAAAATATTAATATATTTGCAGAAAATCATTCGAGCATTAGAAGAGATGGTATTCTCCAAAAACAAGCTTCCAGAACAGTTTTGGAGGACTGATTTATACAACAGAATTACACTAGCTTTTGGTTCTATCCTGAATCGACTGTCCCAGTCAGGACAACATGAGAGAAGTCTGCGGTTGGTTGGTAAACTACATAATCTGCTTGGAATGCATGGTAAATAATATGACAGGGCTTCTTTTGTATTTCTTACTTTATAACTACCTTTGCCCAAAAATCTGTCTTATGCAATATATATGTGCACTAAAACAATATCATTAATTTTTCAAATAGCCTTTTGGGACTATAAAGACCTCTATGAAATCAATGTAAAGGGTAATTATTTTTCTAACAAGTAAAACAGGCACACAAATTTGTGACTTAATTTTATTTCTTTAGACCCTTTGACATACAGACAGAAAAGGTCTCTGCAGACAGAATCAGAGAAGATGGAATTTGACCAATGGAAAGTGGTTTTATTGGAGGCATTAGGCAATGCTCGGATAGATGGTTCCTATGACTACATTGTTTCCCATATTAACTGTACCAATTCACCATGGGTCAAAAGAGCTGGTCTTCATGCCTTGAGGAAATACCATGATGAAAAAGTAGGTTTGCTGTTTTATCACACCACTGTTCCATGTAAGGGGGAGGGTTGAGGACTCACAAACAGGTTTAACTCTGTCACATACCTAATGCGCCTGTCCTAAGTCAGGAACCTTTAGTCCAGTGGTTGTTGTTGTTTAAATAGTCATTAATTGTTATTGGTTCACCATTTTTTCAATAGATTAGGTTGATTGCCATGTTTTATGAAAAGTTTCACTTTTTGTATATTTAGGGCCTTTTACAGCTTCCCTTACGGTATGGACCCTGGTTAATTATTAAAGATTGTAATTGGAGCTGTTGAAGTTTAATTTCAACTGTCATTTGGTGGATGGCTGTCTCATGGACAATCATGCCAGGTTTCCTATTTTTATATTAAAATGATAATATTTTCTTATTGATTCATTTGCTTTCATTTTCTTTTGTTGGTCAGAAAAAAAATTTGGTTTCGAGGCTGCAGATAAAATTTCTAGTAAAAATATTACAGTGCAAATCAATTCGAGATTTCACATGAAGCTATCCTGTTCCTACAAAGTTTTAGAGTTATCACCCTTTCTTTATTTACTGTCTGTCCATTCATCCACATATCTTGTAATAGGATCTACACCAAAAGGATTCAGTGGATTTAAAAAAAAAACTGTACAATAACATTACACGCAGTGTATGAACATTACACACAATGTGTAGACCTGCACATAGAAAGGAAATTCATCTTGACTCATAATCCATGAGAGAGTAGGGATTTCTTTTGTGAGTTTTTCTCACAGTTTTTTGGCCTTTTTGTGGTTTAAAAGTCTAAAACTCAATTAGCAAGATTTAAATGAGTCTACACTCCTTGCCTTTTTAGCAAATTTTGTTTCCCTTTTAGCAAATTTTGTTTCCCTTTAATAAAATTTTGTTGTCCTCATTAAAACAATGTTGTTCATTGTTTTAATTAGGACAATAAAACTCCATGTCAAATAAATATGCAAATTCTGTGTTTAACCCAGTCACATACCTAATGCGCCTCTCCTATGTCAGGAATGTAATGAATC
Organism: Geukensia granosissima; assembly: GCA_032357055.1. Lineage (NCBI taxonomy): Eukaryota > Metazoa > Mollusca > Bivalvia > Mytilida > Mytilidae > Geukensia > Geukensia granosissima. Next base: position 7,646 of record JAULBM010179650.1, read on the forward strand.
CACAGCATTAAAAATTGTCAGATTAAAAACCTTTATTTATATTTTTGTAAGAAGCATTGTATTTTTTAACAAGTTTACTAACATGGCATACAAATTTTTGTATAAATAGTAATTGGTAAACTTTGACTTTATTAAACTATTTAGGTTTTGGATGTTATGCTGAAAGCAGCACTTTCTGATGAAGATGAGAGTGTGCGATATGAAGCTTTACTCCAGTATAAATCACATCCAAAGAGTAAGGCGATTTTCCCTGTGGAAAGGTCAGTATTTATAGCATAACATAACAGGTTGTGTCCCTTATTGACAGGTTAATATCTTGTACCATTAAAGTTAAGGGTGTGTCCCCTGTTGACAGGTTTATCTAATATCAGTCCCACCAAAGGCTTAGACTTTGTGTCCCCTATGTACAGGTTACAATCCATTTTATCCTACTGCATGCTGATCTGAGCTTGCAATTCCTAATTGTGAAATTTGCATCAATTTTAAATGTAGAAATTTCCTTGACCCAAATTTATCATCATGTCAACAAGAATTTATCATCAAATTATCCAAATGATTATTCAAGCAGCATAAAGCTTCATTTATTTAATTCATTCCTTTAGTTAATTTTCTGATAGACTTTTAATGATCTTTTAACAGTTTAATTACCAAATACAGTTTCTTAAAACTTTAAAAAACATGAAATTGACCAGAGAGCAACATATGTTAAGTTCTGTCAGAACTTTTTATCAATATCTCAGTGACAGATGTAACAGCAAGCTGACAGCACATTACTAGACAGAAAGAAAACCTACTTACATTTTCACAATTTTATTTAGCAGTGAACTTTAATACAGTGAAACCTATCTAAACGGATCACTGAGAAAACTGAAAAACCTATTCTTAGGTCTCTTTATAAGTTTCATTTGATTTTAACCTGCCTAAAACGAACACCTGTCTAAATCGAACATTTCTTGAAGTCCGAAAGTGGTTCAGTGTAGACAGGTTTCACTGTATATTAAACTATCCACATCTTTTGTTCAACTGATTATTATTCAAAGCATTATTAATTTAATTTCATTCATTTAATTGTCTGATAGATATTTAAAAATCTTTCTCTAACAAATACTTATGTTAAATGTATAGTCTAACTAACTTGTGTTGTTTAGCTATGTTATGCTAGTCTGCTTGTGACATCATAGTTTTCCGATAATTTTTTGTTGATTTGACTTTGAATAATGCCATGTGGAAATATTAAAGACTATTAGGGTATAAAATAGCACAGTAAAGTCCAAAAAGAATATGTGTGTTTACTGTCAACCCAACCAACCCAACATTTTCTCCCCGATGCTTATATTTTTTATGCTATTTTTTTCAACATATATTTGTTCCTCATAACAGAAGTTCTGATAGAACTTTTCTTATAGCTTATTATGATATATATTAATAAGATTTATTCCGTTTGGAACAAATATTACAATAAAAGTTCCCAAGGAACTGTCTGGAACAAATATTACAATAAAAGTTCCCAAGGAACTAATATTATATAATAGTTCTTCTTAGTGAAGATCCATTATGGAGGAACTTCTGTAACATGACAACAGTAAACACAAATACTTTTTAGGCCTCATGTTTCATGGCAATTTGCAAACTGGTACCACTTCTATTTTAATTTGACCTTGCCTGGTATACTGATTGTCTTGGGTGTTTAATAGATATATGACCTTGAAAGTGGAAAGGTTGAACTCTCCGTGCATATAATGGCAGGGGATCAAGTTTGGTGATGGCCAAGTCAGAAATTTGAGGAAGTCTAATAAAGTAGAAATCAATCTTTGAATAAGGAATTATTTCATGGTGTTTAGTTAGGAGGATAAATATCAGTATTTAAGGTCACTCTCACGAATGTTTTGTTGAATTCTCAATGAAAGAATCCAGAAAAGTGATATAATGACAAACACAACAATTATGGATTGCATTGTACTATCTTAATATTAAAATAAAAAGAAGGTACCAGGACTAATGACCACAACTCCTGACGGCACATTGATTCATCAAGTGTAGGCTTAAGCTGGTATAGAAAAGAAAATTTCTTTGTTTCTCCTTACATGCTGAAAAACTAGGGTCAAAACATTTTATTTTTTTTCGACTGTTTTTGACAGGTAAATTTAAGAGACATATTTAGAATGTAATTGTGCTTGTCAAAAATGGATTCAAAAACTTTAGGGTTGGTACAGATAAAAGGGTTGGTAGGGTTAGCAGATGCACAAGTTATCATATACATGTATATTCCTTGCAGGTCAGGACTAGATCCAGTCAGTGCTTACGAATCTGGTATTGATGAGATTGCAGTACATCACCGGTCACGCAGAGAATTTTCTCCGACCAATCTAGAATATCGAATGAAAGCGCCCTCTGTTAGCTGGAGGAAAATGGTTGGGTCTACATCCATTGGAGCTTCGTTCGGAGTGACTATGGCCAACCTGATGGATCTTAAGATAGGTAACACATAGCTTCAGTTTCATGAAATATAGCAAGTTGTCGATTTCCCAACTGTTCCATTTTATCTTAAATCTTATGGCAGATACTAGAAATCAGAAGAGAAATATATTAACAAACAATAGGCCACCTTAAATAAATTTTATTTTTCTTAGACCATTTTTTACTGGAATAGATGTTTTTAGTTTATAATTCATTATTTTTTAAGAAAAAAAATTGGTGGAAACGTTTTATTGCACACTTAGTCTAGAAGCCAACTATTTTCAAAATGTGAGTAATTAAAAATTCTCAAAACAATGTAAAAAGGGAACATCTTTCCTTCCCTTGTAAAATAAACTTCCTTCTCTAAATATCTTTAATGTGTGAATGTTGGTCCTGTTTTTATAATATTGTTTGCAAAATCATAGAAGTTGCTCAAAAAGTGTAAATGTAGAATTTAAGTCTTCTTCTCAGAAACTATTGGCACAATCAGAACTAAATTTGATATGGAGTTTTATGTAAGGTTTCCTCATATCATTGTGATCTAACTAAAAACATGGCCCCTATGGACAATTCTTGTTTGATTAGGCTAATTAGGCACAGGACTTATAATTAGAATTCTATTTATTTATGGCCACATGTTGTTTAAAAAGACTTTTTTCAGTATTGGTTTATAATCAGCTTGGTTATTATAGTAATAAGGATATTTTGAAAGAATTTATTGATGTATAAACTCAGCCAACTCACTAACTAAATAAAGTCTGAAGAGTATATGTAAAGTTTGTGAGTGAAAGGCTGAGTTAACACATTAATAAATTCCATGAAAATAAGCTACAATTTAACTCCCAAGAAAGGAACTATTTATAATTTAGTCTCACACTGTCATCAACGTTGGTTTATCCATGTGTAAACTTTTCTGGTTCTGCCCAATAAACCTGCAGCAGTTTTACAATATTGGAATTATTTAAGTTTAACATATTTTCAGCCCCTCTGAGTGGTAATATAAGTATTGACATGCAGGAAGAGGTTTACACACGTTTACATTTGGGTGTGGTCAATCAGAATGTAGATTTCTTCTCTGGTAGACTATGTTTCAAAGGCAGTTCCAAGTACAACCTCAATATACTACAGGAAGATGAATGGAAAAACCTTGCCAACATGGCTTTGGAATTTGATAAAAATATTCAGGAAATTGTTATGAAGTTGGGGACTGGAGTGGAGCAGTTTAGGGATGTGATTGGTGGTCCACCATCCATCAGAGATGTAGCTGTAGACCTAGCCATGACTTTAGAAAATTTACCAGATAAAGTTAGTATTAAAATTGTGTGAGATTTGTGTTTATTGTATATTTAAGAAATATTGGGCTGTTTCAGAAATAGTTAAAAAGGGGTGTGTTAAAGCTCTTTTTTGACCCACCGTCTACTGAAATGCATAAATCTGTGGTACCGCAACCCACAGAATCAAATTGGTGGAAAATAAAGCAACCTACAGAATTTGTTTGAACTGATAAGAAAATACAGAAAAAAGCATCCATCCATTGAATGAAATTTCTTTAACCCCACCATCAAGAGTAGAGAGATTTATTAAAATACAGCTTTCCACAGAAGACAAATATCACAGACCCCAGGTAATTTTTTCTGATGCCACCCGACATAACCACAAAAAATGTTGATTTGCAACTGCTGATGTTAGTAAATTCAATTTTTTAACAAAAATCCTAATCAAAGGGCCCTAGTGGGCATATAATTATTACAAACAAAAAAAGAAAACCAATACACACATACATACCTGACTTCAACAAACTGATTAGTAAAGATTTACCTTCAAATTAGTTTTCTTTTTTAAGGTTGTAGACCTGAGGCAACAGTCCAGCAACTTACTGGCCATATTAGGACAAGTTGATGAGGAAGAGTTAGCTCCTTTCTTCCAGCCATTACAAAATTTAATCCTCAAATTGTCGTCATTGGTAAATGATGTGAAAACTGATGTCATGAACTTTTACAATGTAAGAAGTAGATCATGTTATAGCAACAGTTTTTATAAACCGTTAACTTATCTGAATAAGGGGGTAGCAATCGACACTGAAAGTGACATTTACCTTGTAGATGGAAATGTATACATACTTGAAGATTTGTAAAAGAAATGATGCCACAATTTTCTGTCTTGGTGCTCTACACACTGATCCTGCCTGTATTAAACTTAAAAATCAAGTTTAAAATATGACAATATTTTGCTTACTGTTCAATTCTGCTTTTAGAGTGCCTGTGTTCTTATGCTGATAACCTTTGATATATCAATTTTTTTATTCCTAAATGGGTAAAATTGTTTTTTTAAATCCTTTTGTAATTTTCACCCACCAATATAGAAAAAATTTTTCACAATGAAAACTCTGCAAAAATAATTTTGAAATGATGAAAGTGAAAAAGAAGAAGAATTCAACAAAAAAGAAACGAAAAGAGTTCCAGTAGTTCGTTCATTTAAATGTTCAGCCAGAAGGTCAAATTTCAACCGTTCGACTGAGAGCATTAATTTGCTGTGTAGGACGATAATGACTTTCAACCCCCCTAAATTTCAGATATAAAAGGCCTAATTTAAGGCTTCTTTGCTGAAGAAGTAAAAATTCAGTCTAGAAACTAGGTAAAATAGGACAAGCTTCAGCTGTGAGATGAAACCTTTGGGTGGAATTTAGCATATATTCAATTTCTCGTAAGAATTTATTAAGTTAAGTTTGCAAATTTCATTTTCTGAATTTTAAATCACAAATATAATACATGAAATACAGTATATAATTTTGGATATTTACATTTTATTCTTCCTTCTGCAGAGACTTTTGGAAACTGTTTCCATGGTAATCCCATACAACACCAGAATGATGTACCTGGGTTTGACTGATGTTATAGATGGAATCAAGTTCTTTGTCAGAGATCCCAAATCTTCTATGGCAAAAATAAATAAAGGTGTAAATCAGTGAGTAGATACCATTCTATTAAACATATTTCAAATAAAATTAACAAAAAAAATTGTCTCCACAGCAGTAATGTCTGTCTCTACCAAGACATTTTTATGTTTCTATGGAAACACTGCAACCAATAAATTGAGCCAAGTGTAGTTGTAAGTGGTAAATAATGAATGTTTATCATATCTTTTATTTTTTGATATCATTTTTTTATTTAGGATTAACGATGCCGTACAGGTTCTTACAGAGTCAAGAGGTAAAATTCAAGAAGCCAACTTCTTCCTTAAAGGTTAGTTTTTGTAAATAAGAAGCATTTGAGTTTTATATTGTTTTGATTGTGCAAGTTTATTATAAATATTATTGAAAAGGGGTACACTTTAAAGCGGATCGAAGGGGCTAAAGGGAGAACACCCCCTTTTGAAAATGTAAAAATGATTTTTAGCACTTGTTTTGCATGCAGGCTAGTATGTATTAGCAAGTCCCCCATTCCAAATGTCAGATCCACTTTTTTCTAGTTTATATTGGCAAGTTTTACAAATGTTTAGATCTGCCTCTGTTTAGCTCTGTCTGTCCGTCCTTTGTCCTTCCATCCAAAACAAATATTTTAGGAACACATTTCTCAGGAACTACTGATCACAGCCACTTGATATGCCGTATGCAGCCTCATCTAGGAGCTCCATACCATTCTTAACGATTTCAGCCTTGTGCAACACCTCTTTCATGTTACCAACTTAGTTTATTCGTACATTTTTGGTGTAAGTGAGGGTAAATTTCCATGAGTAATTGCTCACATACATCTTGATTTACAAAGGCTTATTGAGGGGGCTTAAGGGAGAACACCCTTTTGAAAATGCAAAAATGATTTTTAGGACTTGTTTTGCATGCAGGCGAGTATGTATTAGCAGGTCCTCCATACCAAATGTCAGATCCACTTGTGTACTAGTTTGTGTTGGCAAGTTTTCCAAAAGTCTAGATCTGCCTCTGTAAAGCTCTGTCTGTCCTTCCATCCAAAACAAATATTTTAGAAACACATTTTTCAGGAGCTACTGATCACAGTCACTTGATATGCTGTATGCAGCCTCATCTAGGAGCTCCATACCATGCTAACAGATTTCAGCCCTGTGCAACACCTCTTTCATGTTACCAACTTAGTTTATTCGTACATTTTTGGTGAAAGTGGGGGTCAAGTCCATGAGTAATTGCTAACAGACATCTTGATTTACAAAGGCTTATATATAGAAAAAGGTGATGTGGTATGAATGTCCATGAGACAGCCACCCTAAAAGTGTAAAACTTCTACATGTTGCCCTAAGGCCTTCAATAATGGACATATGTCCACACCCTACAGCAAACTGTGAAAGGGCCCAAAAATAAAATGTGTTTAATTCAAATATAACAACTATTGACCCAAGTTGTTTGTCCCTTCCAAGAACTAGTTGTCATATTTGGTTTTTAAATAATACTTTAAAAAAGGTGGATTGGAGCAAATATCAAGAAAACTGAACAAAATCTAAATAAGACATACTGTTGGCAAAACTTCAAATGATATTACTGCTCTTTATGGATTATCTGCCCTTGGAATGAACCAGATGAATTTCCTTCATATGTGCAAATCTATTCATTGTGACTTATGTTCATATAAAGTTTCTTGAAATCCATCGAATGGTTTAGGAGGAGATGCTCTTACAAGGTATGTGGACACATGGATTAAGGAATAGACAGACAGACATACAGGGTGAATTCTATATTCTCCCAAACTTAGTTTATGGGGGGATAACAAGAGACTGCTGAAAATTCTAATTCAAGGGGTCAATACAAGGTCTTCAGCCTCGGTGGAATGGTGCTCCTTGTGGGGAGCATCATACAGATTAAAGGACAAGTGTACATAAAATGACAGGATATTAATGGATAACAAGAAATGACAACTCTGGTATTGTGTGACTACTGCACTTTCAGGTCTTTTTGCTTTGTTATGTCAGATTTTCTGAGAAAATCTATCAGTTGGCTCATACTTGATAATTCTCCCTAGTGCATAGATTTTCCCAAATAAGGGATGTCACAAAACAAAATCCCTTATAGGGCAACAGTAACACCAAGCTGTAGTCACTGTTGGGCATAATCAATTGTGTACATTGTTCGATGTATAACATATATTTAAATAAGTTTTTCCACTAGGCCATATTTAAATCAGTTTTTCCACTGGGCCATATTTAAATCAATATTTAAATCAGTTTTTCCACTAGGCCATATTTAAATCAGTTTTTCCATTAGGCCATATTTTCTTAATATGTTATTTATCTTATCTCCACAATAATATACATTTTGTAAAGCACCTGAATAGATAATCTGATTCAAAATAATATTCCCTAAACAAGCAAAAAAATATTCATTTGACAAGCAAAATACCGAAAGGGGTCTTCAAATACATATCATTAGCTCTGATTTAACTGAAAATGATACATTCAAGAGACCCATTTCAGTTGAAACAATTGACTACAATAACTTAGAACTTATAAGCAACTCTTGTTTTTGATGAATAATTCTGTAAAGAAAACTTTGAATTGAAAATTATATTTGTTTACATTGAAAATACCTGTCAGGCAAGTCATTTATTGCTTAATTACTGTAAAAATATTCGCATTTGCAGATTACAATTTTCATAGATTATTTTCCTGTATATCTAGGCTCTATTTTGCGCAAATACTGCTTATTGTCTACTGAAATTTTGGTGTGAACATATTTTTGTAAAAAAATTTGGGACTGTAAAGATAATAAAATTTTTACACTGCAAATATTACTATTTTTACAGCAGATTATTTTTCCTGTGCTTTACTAGTTCCAAGGTTCATGCACATTTTTTGCTTGGATGACTTAATATATATATATATATAATTATTGGTTTTGCAGACACCAAGCCATATTGGTGGGATCTAGAGACAGAGTATGAGATATATGAAGCTTTGGTTTCCAATGTGACTTCTGTCGTCAATCAGAAGGGCCTTTCATGGGTACAGACAGTCTATCTGGAGAATGAAGATCCTGTTGCACAGTTTACCAAGCATGCTACCACTGAGGTTAGTCATTGTAATAATTTTTTCTCCAATTGTTATGCATTTTTCGTTTATTAAATAGTGATTATCAAACTGTGTGCACTGATAACACCATGTGTAGTTAAGGGTACTTTGATTAATGATGTCACTATTCACCTGGGGTTTTTAGACAATATTTTAACTTAAAACTGCAAAATTATACTATTGTAGAAATAGAGAAACAAAAGCTTACATTGTTAAAACGTTGACAATTGTATTGTTACAATCTTGATAGTTAAACCTTTAATTTCTTGCCAAGGCTTAACGTTCAACTATTTCAATTGTTAAAAAATATGATTTTCAATGGCTAACAATGTAAGATTCTATATATAAATGATGAACAAAGACTTATTTTTAGCTTAGTTAGCTTTTTATGCAGGCAAGACATATTAGTGTCCACACTAGATCAGCTGGCTTAATTTCATTTGTTCATTGTTGTTGTTCTCGTTTGCATATATTAACCTTTCACATTTAATCTTCTCTTCTAATCCCTTCTCACTTTATTACAGGTTTCATTAAATCCTGGGTTCACATATTATTTCAACTGAATTCTGTTGTTGCCAAAATTGACAAGTACCACAATATAATTAGCTACCAGTGTAGGCCATTAGTCCAATTGGTACCAACAAGAATGATTCCTTTATGTCCCGGTTATACCATTGGGTGTCATATAGACTGTTTTCAAGTAATTGCATGTGGTTAAGACATTCATATGATATATACTCCTGCTCATAAATATGGAATATTTTTATTTTCGATGTTACATATATATGGCTAGAAGTGTTGAAGCAAAATTGATATAATGAAATGGCAGATAACGCTTGCAGGATAATATTAGAGGATACTTAAATAATAAAATTGGATAAAATAAAACATTTGGAAGGATTATGTCCGGAAAACAAAATTAGCATTTTTTCACAAAAATGTGGGTTTTAGATCTCATAAAACTAGCCAACAGACAAAAATCAGATTCATTGGTAGCTTGAAGTAAAATAATGAGATTTGCGTAAAGATGTTTGGCATTCTGGTTCACTGTTTTTGCATGCAAGTCTCCTAAGTTGAAGTTTTGACTCAGAAAATGTCAATATTCCATATTTATGACGATGGTTTATAATATTATGTCATATTGTCTTTTTCGTTGCAGACAATTTTGAAACAGGAAATTTTGATCAACCTCACCTCTATCAATATACCTGACCTGCTTGATCCTTTAGTCAAAATGGCTGATTCATTTGTCAACAAATCAACAGACATGTTTAGATTTGTCAAGAATGTCAGGGAATCTGCAGCCGAACTGAAGGAGGGGTAAGATATGTTGTGATAAAAGGATCAGATGGCATGTCTGTAATTAGAGCATTTACTGACTCAAAATTTTTGGTTTTGTTTTGTTTTTTTGTTTTTTTTGTTTTTTTCTTTTTAGCTCACCTGGCCAAAGGCCATATGAGCTTTTGTCATCACTTGGAGTCTGTCGTCCGTCCATCGTCTGTCTTTTCGTCCGTTAACTTTTCACATTTTAATCTTCTCCTCTGAAACCACTGGGCCAAATGAAACTAAACTTGGTAGGAAGCATCTATATAAGGTCCT
>JAULBM010179760.1:0-17725 GCA_032357055.1 Geukensia granosissima
CAACACATTATTGTGTCAAGCAAAATAGTGTGTCCACACTTACTCAAAAGATCTTTTGTTCACCTTTCACATTTCAAAGTGCTGCGGTCGTATTATGTGCTTGCGAAGCACCTCTGTTTACATTATTTATGTTAATGTTTTGATAAAACACAAATTTGGCCATTACTTATTTTGATGAAAACCTGACCACTAAAATAATAAAATTTTCAATATTTCTGGAAGTAAGCATATATTTATGATATCAGTAACTGTCTCATAAACATATACTGTGAAACCTCGTTTTTTGTACAGCAATGATTATCCTTTCTGAATGATAATTTGTATTATTTTATCATATTTAAAAATGCCACAGTTATTAGGACAAAAAATGGGTGATATTGGACTTATTCCATTATCAGGTGCCAATATGAATTTTTTATAGGTTATTGATTAAATGATCAGAAAAGTTGCAAATACTGCCATAAATAAATTGTCCCATTTATTCCACTATAAACTTTGAATATTTTGTTTTTTAGTTTAATTATAGTTTAATACATCCCAAATTTACTCAATATCAGAGGTTGTTGGAATGAGTAAAATGGCCAGGTTCCATATTCTTATAAAATTGTGTTTATTTTGTAAATGGAAAAATAAATGAAAACAATCTGCAATTATTTTGAGCAATAGCAAAGATTTCCAAGCTTGCCAGAATAAAAAAAAATAATATGTGCAAAATTTTAAACTGTGTTGATCTTTCTGTACGAGGAATTTACATTGTAAATTTTGCCATTTGTTTGCAGGAAGTGACTCTTTGCAAGCACTAGTATGACAGGGATTAAACATTATTAATGCTACCGGTATTTCAGTGATTAAGAAATCTATTTCACCTGCAAAAAATGCTTCAAAAAAACACAGAATAGAATTAAATTGAAAAGTAATACATTCTACATAAAAAAAGCAGGCCAGAATAAAAAAATCAGTGCAATATTTTTGAATAATTTATCTAGGCCAAACATCAGTGCTCATACCAAAAAACCAGATGACCAACTTTTATGTTTATTCTCTGTATAGAAATTCAAGTCAGATAATTGTAAGTATAAAGTCTTGATATACTATAATACATGGACTGTTAATGTGGAATATTTCATTATCTTAATTCAAAATAAATCTATTGGTGGAAAGGTGTATAAAATGAAATAGTGCAAAAAAAACTGCACACCAGAAAAGCTTGACAGAGAATAAAAATTAAATTGCCCAGACATCACATTGAAATGATTCAGAGGAAAATATTCCATACAAATTGATCCATACATCATACTCAAAAGATTCAGGCATCATTCTTAAATAATTCAGACATTATTAGACATCATAGTTAAATAGTCCATTCCAATCATTCATATTTAGGTCAGTCCATTAAAATCTAATATTTCCATGTTTAAGTATAGATATGTCGATTTTAAATGTGTATTTATTATTCCTTCAGATAAAGTGCTATCAAAGACGACACTAACGTATGTTTCCATCATTGTTTGTTGTCATGATTAAATGATTTATTTTTATTTGAAAAGTACTATCAGTAAAGAACAATTGACATAATTTTATGTTGTTGCTGAATTATTCTGTTTAATGTTATATATATTTTGTTTTGTAATGTATGTTTATATTTGTCCACAATTTTATGTTCTTTATGATAATAAACAAGTGAAATTCATTTTTGTCTATCTGTAGGAAATTCCATTTTACCTTACCTGGCCTAAAAGTCCATGTGAGCTTTTCTCATCTATTTGCATCTGTCGTTGTCATAAAGTTTTTACATTTTCATCAACTCCTCTGAAACTGGTGGGCCAGTTTTAACCAAAATTCTACAAAATTCTGCAAAATGTTCTGTAGATGGACCTCTTTAATGTTCGGTTTTGCGGGGCCCCATCTAACATGGCCATCATGGCTCAACATAGTTCAACATGGGCCCTATGGGAAATTTACACTTTGGTTAACTCCTAGAAAAAACCTCTGCGTCAATTTTAACCAAACTATGGTATTATTGTCCTTTGATGGTCTTTTTAAAAAGTATGTTTTTTCTGAGTGCCATCCAACATGGCCGCCATTCCTCAGGATAGTTTAAAATGGGTCCCTATGGGAATTTTACATTTTGGTCAACTCCTGAAACCTCTGAGTCAATTTTAAACCAACTTTGGTTTTATTGTCCTTGGTTGGTCCTCTTTTAAAATTTTGTTTGGTTTTACCAGGTGCCATCCAACATGGCCGCCATGGCTCGGCATAATTTACGAAATTTTACATTTTGGTCAAACTTTTGGTATTATGGCCATGGATGGTCCCCTTTAAAATTTTGTTCGTTTTTGCTGAGCTCCATCCAACATGGCCGCCATGGCTCAGCATAGTTTAACATGGGACCCTTACAGGAATTTTATATTTTGGTCAACTCCTGACATTTTTGACTCAATTTTAAGCAAACTTTGGTGGAATGGTCCTTAAATGGTCCTGTTTAGAAATTTTGTTTGGTTTTGCGGGGTACCATCCAATATGGTTGCTAGGGCTCTGCATATTTTAACATAGTACATACAGGAATTTAAGTTTTCACTAACCTTTGAAACCCCTTGGCCAATTTTTTTCTTTCTATTTCCTATGACAAGGCCTATTTAACAAGTCACAAGCATCATGACCTTTCTCTTACTAATACTGAGATATAGGGGGTCCAAAAATGGCCATGCCCCAACTTTTGATACTTTTTATTTCTCATCAATTTGGAAGGTTTTTTTTCAAATGATTCCTCATGAAAAATGCAACATAAGTTACACCAAGCATTTTTAGCTCACCTGGCTTGAAAGGCCATGTGAGCTTTTGCCATCACTTTGCATCTGTAGTCCGCCCATCCATCGTCTGTCAAGATTTCACATTTTACCTCTCCTCTGACACAATTGGGTCAAATTTGACCAAACTTTGGTGGAATAGTCCTTAGGTGGTCCTCTTACAAAATTGTGTCCGATGACCCAGACTTCCGAGCAAGATGGCTGCCATGCTAAGATTAGAAAAAAGGGGGTATGAAATTTTTAAAATCTTCTTCTCTGAAACTACTGACCCAATTTCAACCAAACTTGGCAGAAATGGTCATTTTTCAAAATTGTGTCCGATGACTCGACCTCTGAACAAGATGGTCGCCAGGCTAGAAATAGAAAAAATGGGGGGGGGGGGGTGAATTTAAAAAACTTCTCTTCTGAAAACGCTCGGCCAATTTTGACCAAACTTTGAAAGGATGGTCTTTGGGTGGTCCTCTTTCAAAATTGTGTCTGACAACCTCGCCCTTAATACAAAATGGCTGCCAGGCTAAAAATAGAAAAAGAGGGGGGTGAAATTTGAAAAATTTTCTCCTCTGAAAGTATTGAGCCAATCTTAGCCAAATTGGCTGAAATGGTCCTTGAGTGGTCCTTTACTAAAATTTTGTCCAATAACCCCGACCTCCTGACAAAATGGCCGCCAGGCTAAAAATAGAAAAAAGGGGGATGAGTTTCAAAAATCTTCTCCTATGAAACCGCTGTGGAGATTTTAAACAAACTTTGCAGAAATGTTAAGCAGGTGGTCTTTTACCAGATTTATGTTTTTGTGCTGATCGGAAATTCAAAATGGCCGCCATGACAAATCTTAGGTTAACATTGAATCAAAATGTATAACATTGGACCTTATGGGAATTTCACGTTTTCATCTTCTTCTCTGAAATCACTGTAGAGATTTTAACCTAACTTTGCAGAAATGTAAAGCAGGTGGTCCTTTATCAGATTTGTGTTTTTTCGTGCCGATCGGGAATTCGAAATGGCCGCCATGGCGAAACTTAGTTTAACATTGAACCCTATGGGAATTTCATGATTTCATCTTCTTCTCTGAAACTACTGAGAGATTTTAACCAAACTTTGCAGAAATGTTAAGCAGTTGGTCCTTTACTAGATTTGTGTTTTTCGTACCGATTGGAAATTCAAAATGGCTGCCGGAAATTTAAAATGGCTGCCATGGCGAAACGTAGTTTAACATTGAACCCTATGGGAATTTCACATTTTCGTTTTTTCTTTGAAACAACTCTAGAGATTTTAACCAAACTTTGCAGAAATGTTCATCAGTTGATCCTTTACAAGATTTTTTTTTGTGTCGATCGGAAATTCAAAATGGCCGCCATGACAAAACTAAGGTTAACATTGAATCCTATGGGAATTTCACATTTACATCTTCTCTGAAACCATTAAACAGGTTTCAACCAAAGTAAGCAGGAATGTCAAGCAGATGGCCCTTTACCAAATTTGTGTTTTTCTTGCCATCATATTACGGTGCATACGTAGTTCCTTAGAAAACATTACATGAAACTTAACATGTCATGAATAATCCCTATATATTTCTCACAATGTGTTCTTGTTGGTTCATGTTAATCAGTTAGTCCTTTGCAATCATGAAATTGCAAACATGCAGACAGTGTAACAAAAAAATCCAAGTTTGCAAGGTGAGCGATAACAGATGCGAAATTTCTATTTTTATCTGATTTTGATGGGATTTTTGCATTTGATTCCTATCAATAAGAAATTCCAGTAATTTCAAAGGATTTTCTCTATCTTTGACTGTTTTGGAGGTAAAAGGACTCAAAGTGGTGGAAAATTCAATTTCATTTAATATGGAAAATTTTTTTATTTTTCTGATTTTGCATTTTTCTCCAAATGATTCCTTATGAAATTCAATAAAAATACACCAGTTTTGGGGATAATATGAGTCAAAGTAATATTACTGTGTCAAGCACATTACTGTGTCTAGCACTATACTGTATCAAGCACATTATTGCGTCCTGCAAAATACTGTGTTCACACCTACCCAAAGGATCATTTGGTCACCGTTCTCATGTCTACATGCTGCGGTCATATCATGTTGCGCTCGCGAAGCTCCTCAGTTCATTCTTGATCAAACTGTTTACTGGCGTTACATCACCATTAGTAGTATCAGATTTTCTTCTAAGACAGTAGACATCTTTACTTCATACCAAAAATACTTCCGCAGCATCTCCTATTGTAATATTTTAAATTAAATTGATACCTGTGTGGTTGCATGCATTACAAGATGTCAGAAGTGACAGGTATCCATGTACTCTAGCAAAGCACGACCAAGTTCATATTACTTTGTGTAAAATGTTCGAAAGAAATCAATGTAACACGGTAATCACAATACATTGATGTGTATGTCGAAAAGAAGCAAACGGTAATCACAATGCATTGATGTGTATGTCTAACAGAAAAGTAATCACAATACATTCATGTGTATGTCTAACAGAAAAGTAATCACAATACATTCATGTGTATGTCTAACAGAACGGTAATCACAATACATTGATGTTATGTCTAACAGAACGGTAATCACAATACATTGATGTGTATGTCTAACATAACGGTAATCACAATACATTGATGTGTATGTCTTAACAGGAGTCTCTTTTTATACTTGGAATAAGACTTACACCCTTGTATTGGTATTTCTATAACTGTAACGAATTTGTCACATGCTTGATATTAGAAGTAATCTCTTTGGAAGCAATGAACCAAATTTAAAATCCAAAAGCTAATTGTGCATCTGCAGACACTTTATATGTCAACATTAAACTAAAAGTTGTAGTCAAGTCACAAGCCTGATATAAGAATATAATATACAGAAAGAACCTGTTCCTACCTCTTTGTGACAGCTATGATTTAGCCGTTAATTCGTATAATCCCAGGTTTTTTATCTCTGCTATAAGCAATATCACATTACAGGGTCTGCCAAACGATAAAAAAAACCTCTTTCTAAGTTAATGAAATATTTTATCAACCAGAGTTGCTGTGAAAAAAGCCATTCTAGAAGTGTGTGAATGAAATGTGGATTCTCCAAACTCCACAGATATGTTTGAAGGCCCCAGATCAAGGCCCCTTTCCTCTTGTACCAGCATTAGAACATTTGATTTCGCCACCCTGTATACCAATATTGCCCATTCAAAACTCACATGAACAAATATATTGGTTCAAGAGATGTTCAACCCTCGTTTTGTTATCAACCACTCTTATTCTAATAAGTA
Organism: Geukensia granosissima; assembly: GCA_032357055.1. Classification (NCBI taxonomy): domain Eukaryota; kingdom Metazoa; phylum Mollusca; class Bivalvia; order Mytilida; family Mytilidae; genus Geukensia; species Geukensia granosissima. The sequence goes on from JAULBM010179760.1 coordinate 6,071, forward strand.
CATGTACTTTGAAGATACCATTAATTTGTAGAATGTAGGATTGTTTGATTGACAACGTTTTTGTGACGTTTGGGTACGAGTATTTCATCAATCGGCATTCCAAAGGGGAAAATTGCACACTTTTCTCGCCGAATTATTCCTTTATTTGTATGAATCTGACCATACAGAGCCTTCTGCAGAGAAAAAATTAAAAAGTTGACTCAATCTTAGTTTCACGTTCTGCTAGATAGATGATGAGATGATGTTATTTCGCTAAATAAGTCTAAATTTGGTGACTATAATGACCTCATCCATCCCATTGAACTTGAAATCAAAGATGCTACAGAAACAGAAAGGTCTGTTTCACACCTTACGTCTAGAAATTGACAGTAAGGACGAATAAAGAACACAAATTTATGACATGAGAAATTACTATGATTTTCCTATTGCAAGCTTTTCGTTCATGTGTCGCATTTTCATACGGATTGTATACGCTACTCCAAGATTTGTGCTTCCTATCAGGATTTAATGATATATCACCAGTCAAATGGTCGTTCCCTTATGTTTATTTTAAAAGGGTATTTTGCTATTTCTTGCAAAACTTCATACAAAATCTATGAAACTTATTATCAACTATTATTCGCCTTTAATATCTAATAGTTATTTTGTAATGTGACGTTCAACGTTAAGTTCTAGCAAAATATCATGGGCGTAGCTAGGGTATTTCAATGTGCACGCAGATGGGGGAGTATTCCCCTTAATGTCTTCATCACTAGTGTCAAATTACCAAAAATAAGTTGGTTGTTTCTGTAATTCGTGTGGACTAAAACTTCAGTTTCAGGAACAGCTTCTTTTGTCTTTAGTTCCTTTAGATCTATCTTGGGCTAGGGATTCTCAGAATAATCTTCTACTCCAAGAAGAAATTTTTTAATCTTCTTAAAAAAGGTGTTTAAGAAAAGTTTTACCTTTGTTCGGTCTAGGTTTTTATTCCCGTCTTTTTCATGTGCCCCAAAAGAACGGGAAAATGCGCTCAGTCCTAGATCCTTCCTTCTGAATCGTGAGCTGTTGGTTCCCCATTTCAAAATGGACACCAACAGAAGTATCAAGACTTCTATACATTCAAGGGTGTGGACCGCTTCCTTGGATTTAACCGACGCTAACTTCTATATCCTTATTGCTCCATCGTTTCGGAAGTATCTCCGCTTGGTTTGGAAGGGCAAGGTTTACTCTTTCAAGGCCACGCCTATTGGCCTATCGATTGCTCCTCTAGTGTTCATCAGAGATTTTCAGTCAGGTTTGGGTTTTTTATTCTGTGGGAATTCTCATCCACTCTTATCTGGACGATTCTCTGATGAAGAATTATTCAGATTCTTTTCTGATAATGTTACGGTGATCCGTCTTCTTCAAGCTTTTGGGTTCCTCATTTCCTGGAAGAAATCAGAAATACTTCCCAGTCAGAAGAAATGGGAACATTTAAGGACGGATTTGGGTGTAGTTTTCCGTACTTTTGAAAAACAAGAGAAACCAGTCTTCATGTTTCAATCGTTTTCTCAGATTTCTGTGTCAGATCTTCAGTTTCTTTAGCTGATAGGTTTTCTGATCTCTATTATGGATTGAGTTCCGTTAGGTCGTCTCGTATTCGTCACATTCAATGGTACCTTAAGGAATTTTGGGATCCAGCATCTTAATGGTGGGAAGATCCAATAAAAGTTCTACCCAGGTTGACCCCTCTTCTTCAGTGATGGTAACAGGAGGAAAATCTTATTGAATTTTAGCTACAAACAACAAAACAATGGTAGCTTATCTTCAAAATCAGGTAAGATCTTATTCTTGGTCACTGTTTCGTCTGGCCAAAGAAGTTCTTTTCTGCAACATATTTAGTTCTGCCAGTTTAACATGTTCCAGGCAAACAAACTATTGCAGTTTCCCTCACCTGCTTTCTGGTTCCAGTGAATACGGAATGGGAGCTTCATCCAGCTGTGTTTCAGCCGATCTTTCTGTGATAAAACTTTTTGCCACCATTCTGTATCACAAATTAGAGAATTATGTTTCTCCAATTCCGGATCAGAATGCCCTGGCAGTAGATGCTATGACAATGTCTTGAAAAGGGATATTTTTTCACATGTTCACTGCGTTTCGTTTTCGTCCGAAGATTTTGTACAAGATCGATCAGGATTGCTACAAGACCATTCTTATTGTTCCAGCTTGGCCTCGGCTGTTATGGTTTTCAGATCTGCTTCAACTGTGTTGTGCTATTACCTATACAGTTTCCACTCCGGCCAGATCTTCTTTCTCAAACCAAAGGTTAAACGGCATCAGCGTCTGGAGAATCTACGTCTGCAAGCTTGACTCTTGTCAGGTCATCTCTCATAAAGAGAGGATTTTCTGAATTGGCTTCCAAGCGCATCTGAGGAGCAGTAGGAAATCAAATGGAGCTATTTATGACTCCAAGTGGTCCATCGTCAGTTCTTGGTGTCGTTTAAGGAAAATTAATCCTATCTGACTCTCTATCCCAGTCACTATTCAACAGTTAGCTGAGTATCTTCTTTAATCTACCATTAAAGGTTATGTAAGTCTGCCATTGCCAGACTTATTGCCTTATCTGGAGGTAGTAATTTTGGTTTAAACGAATTTTTATCTCTTTTGATAAAAATTGCGTCCTATTTCATCCTTTTGAACCTCGTTTAAACATTTAACTCTTAAATGATTTGAGTGCTTCTTTCGCTAAATTTGAATCTTTAACTTCCTATGTTTCGGTTCTAATGCTACTGATGAGAGGTTACTCCTTGAAATGTACATATAGCATACCTAAATTTTCCATATTTCTTTAACATTGGTAATTTTGTATCTTGAAGAATTAAATGTTATGAAATCATAAAAGTCGTTGAATTTCAGAATTATTGTTAATCTATAGTGAACCTTTTGCTATAAAGACTGGTTTTTAGAGAATTTTTTTCTTTCCTGAAAAATTATTATTTCCAATGTAAAGTTCAGAATCATGATCTTGTTTGAATTGATTTTAAAAATTTTAAAAATTGACCACCAATTTCATATTGATACCTTAAATTACAGACCAAATGAACTTAAACAATGAAAATAACATGATAAAAAATAGCAGAAAACATAGTTTACACAGAAAGTATTTGAACAATAATTATACTAAAACCAAGGCCTTTGGGCAAACAAGCTGCAATACAGAAAATATCACATAAATTTCATTCCAAATAGTGGTCAGATTTTATATCAGCCAATTACGAAATTGTCCCTCTAGTCTATATCTAATAGAAACACTGACTACTTGAGAAATGTTATTTCTTATTGTGTTTTATATGCTTATACTTCTTACAAATTGTATATTTACAGGGCTTTTTGGAAGAGGAAGATGCCCAAAAGGAAGGAATTGTAATTTTTTACATGTCTTCAAAAATCCAAGGAATGAATTTTGGGAATATGATAAACCTAAACAGACATTCCAGAACTATAATAGACGAGAACAAAGTCATCATTCAAACAGATATTCAAGATCAAGGTCCAGGTCACCGCACAGCAGGCGATCATATCATAGACATTCTTGCACCAGAGACAGATCTACTAATGATTATAGGTCTGGGAGTAAATATAGGTCAAGGTCAAAAAGACACTCAAGGTCACGATCAAGAAACAGATATTCCAAGTCCCATTCTAGAGACAGGTCATATTCAAGGTCTCGATCCCGATCCCAGTCTAGGAGAAGGTCTAGGGATAGAAGCACGATGTCATATTCTAAAAGACTAAGATATTCTAGATCACGATCAAAAGACAGATATGAATATTCACGATCTAGATCAAAAGAAAGGTCAAAAATGTCTTCCAGAAGTAGATCAAAGTCAAGGTCACCAAGAAAACATAAAAACAAGAAAAAGAAACATAAACACAACAAGCACAAGAAGCAAATAAAGCCAGAAAAAGAAAACAATTTGGAAAGTAATCAGTCAAACAATTTAAGTGATATTACCATGATGGAAGATGAATTAGATAGTTCAAAGAATGATGACTAAGAAATTGAAAAGTCATAGAAGGGTCATAAGATGAAAAAGACTTTTCACAAAGATGACAGAGAAATGGACAATTCTTAGATAGATTGTAAGATGATGAAATAGATTGTTTAAGGAATGTTGAAAACCAATTGGAAAATTCATGAATAAATTGTGTTCAATGTTAATGGCAAGACTCTGTAATGTTTTATAAAGAAAACTGTCACAAAATAAAAAAAAACCTTTTAAATATGCATGTTGCAAGTACATGTAGTTATCATATAATGATTATGCTTAATTCTTTGAAGGGACCACCATTCAAACTGTTGCCATAAATTTTCTTCCACCTTTGCTAGTTTACAAATGTAATTTTTATCTTCCTTAACATAATGGCTTGGCCATTTTATAATAATAAAGTTCATTTCCATAACATATGACCAAGATGACACCATATTTTAGTCAGTCCAACATCATTATTGCCTGCTGTTAAATGAGCAAATGGTTCAGTTTTAGAAGACGTTTGCAAATGGCTGTGCTAGGTCCTGCCTCTTTAATAAAGTATCCTGTTTACTCAGGTAATCATACTACACTCATACATTTGAAGTATTATAGATAATACCTAAGCATTGATTGTGGACTAAGTACCCAGTTACTTGTGGTCATGATAATACAGAGTGTAACAGGTAATTACAAACTATGAAAACAGAGTCAGTAAGGTACATACCTTTTGCTGTAATGGTCCTTGGTTGGTCATCTTTTACAATAATGTCCAACATCTCTCTCCCAACTAATTAAAATTGTGTAATGCATTCCCTTTCCCAAACTTATAAAGATGGCTTAATTCAACCATAAACCTTATTGAAAATTTCCTTCTTCTACCATTTACTTAGTTGGAACATAGTTGATTGCATTGTTCATTCACTGGTTCCAGTTCTGATAATTCAGTCTCCAGGGAACCTCTGGTTTACTCCTAAAAAATTTGGTCCTATCACAGTGGTTGTTCTTTCCCAGATGCATTAATATTGACAGATTTGTTTCGAAATTAATTATCCGAGACGGACAAGGAATTAGAGAGCGGGGTCATTCACACTGTCAATCATCAGTGATGTATTTAATTTTGCAAGTGAACAACAACAACAAAAAATAGAAATTACATTTTATTTTTTAACAATAAAATTTTATCAGTTTTTTACTGTTTTCAATAGTCTATGGTAAATCAGTAACTGGTGCCTCATTACAATCACAGTATTGACAACCAGTTTCTGGGTTGGTTTTAAATCCATATTTACAGTACAGCCTACAGTATACTGGCCGACATATTACTGATTTAGTGGCTGGTTGTGACGTAGTAGTATCAAGGTTTGGCATTATTACTGGTTCTGAAAAATATTGTTCAAATAATTATCTTCCAAGCCATTGTGTTCTGAACTTGTGAGTCCGGTTTCATATTGTGTTTAATATATTTGCCTGAATGTGTGAATTAATATGTTTCACTAGTAGAGGACATTATATTGCTTCAACCGTTCTTGCAAAATGTTTGTCCTTGCAACAGAAAAAGTTTGTAACTACAAAATATTTAATTCAACATGCCCATTTAGTTCCCTGAACAATTCAATCTGATTAAGATTTTGGTAAACTTGTTCAGTACATTCTCAATCAAAGATCTTATGACACTTTATTTTTTATTTTTTATGTCCCCTAATGTATAGCAGGAGGACACATGAAGATCACTTCCGTCATCTATGTTGCTGTCAGCATCATAAGTGACATCACATTTATCTTATTCGCTTCTCCTCTTTATTCACTCAATAGAATTCAACTAAACTTATGAAAAATTTACTGTAGCAAAGCTTTTATTGCACTATATATTTTATTTTTAATTTACTTTTGGCAGTCTTTTTAACTTAGACAAAAACAATGGGGGACCTTTCCTAATCCACTACTTCATGTAATGAACTATCAATTTCATTTCCTTTCCAAATCAATATTTAAATTTTGGTGGCCATTTTGATTTTGACACATGGGAGTATGCCTAATAAGAGGGGAGGTGGCTTACCATTTATAATATGCTACTCCTCCTCAACAAGTCAACAGAATTCAATCAGACTTTAAAATAATCTTCAGTGGCAAGTCTAGTATTGCAATTACCATCTTATTTTCTTTTCAAATAAATATTTATTCTGTCTAAATTTTGACAGCCATTTTTTCACTTTGACATATGTTAGTGTGCTGAACAATGGGGATAAGAATTCCTAATCTGCTTCTCCTTAACCACTCAACAGATTTCAACCAAACCTTCGCAGAGTATTGCACTTAATATTTTTTTTTCCAGTCAATATTTAACTTTTGGGTGGCCACTTAAACTTAAACATGCCCATTAAAGGGAGGTAACCATTCCTTATCCGCTACTCTTCCGTAACCACTCAACAGAATTCAACCAAACTTACACATAATATTTTGTACCAAGTCTAGTATTGTACTATCTCCTTCTTTTCAATTTTAAATGAGTAGTATTTCTGTCATAGCCTCACAAGGCAAAGTTGTGCCAGGCGACACATGCCTTCCGACAAAAGACCTAATTCTAAGTAGACCTTTTATGTCAGCTAATGAATTTCCTGCTTCCTAGTCAACAAGTCCTGAGGAACTATGAAATTTTTTTGTAATCAGAAAGTAGTATGGAGTGTTGTCAGATCTTGGATTGAGAATGTAGTGAACAAGTAAACCAAGATTTTATTTTGATTAGATTTTAAAAAGTTCAAAAAGAATTTGCCTTGACTTAAAAATAATTAAATGAAAACCTTACAAGTATGCTCAAAATACAAAAAAGTCCAGTTCAAAATTAAGATCAGTGGCTTGCAGATTGCATACAAAAAAAGAAAAGAACTGAAATTTATATAAAAACTGAAGTGCTTTGCACATTGACATGTAAAAGGTGAACAAATTAACATTTGGGTATTTGTGGGTGTTGCTCAGAGTTGCTCGAGATGACTTAATTGTGACAAGGGACACAATTCTAGTCTTATAAATCTGAAATTCAATTTTTAAGAAAGCTTTTTACTGTGACAAAATGATAACTGATGTTTTAAATAGTTGATGAACAAACAACATTTGTTAAATATTTTAATCTGCTTTGAAATCATCAGTATAGAGCATTCTATGGCAGTATTGGTCCGTCCTCGCATGTACAGTACTGGCAACCAGTGTCTGGATTAGTTTTAAGGCCATATTGACAGTACATGTCACATAACACAGGCTGGCATTTTGTGGTGGTAGCATCAGGGTCAGGCATTATTGTTGGTGCTAAAATAAGCTGACAGATTACATTTTCTGGCAGTAATGTTGAAATAATTGTTCTTTAAAAGGAGATAGTAAGCACTATCTTGTATTTTAGAAATTGATTGTTGATGAAACATACTTGTTTTGTTTATTTGGTTCATGAGGCTTTTAACTTGTCATTTAATTGAGGATGATGTCCTGTTATATATTGTAATAGATCAGAACTTCCGATATTATATATTTCCAAGATAAAACAAGGCACACCTTGGACAGTTCTAATGTATTCCCAAATATGGTTACACAAGATACTTAGGGTTCACACTTTAACTTTGCAACACTTAAAAACCTTAAAGGATAAATGAGATATTCCCCTTTAAATTAAATATTCGTCTTTGAGAAATATTGTCCAATAGCAGTACTGTCCAGTTCATACTTGTTAATATATCAATAACCCTAAAACCTAACATGTTCCTACATTAAAAAAATATTTTCTCTCAAACGTCATTTTTTCCTCCGATATAAAGACCTAAAACTCATTCTTTTGTCAGTCTAATTGAATGACCCTAAACACACAAAATGTGACAGAAGTATATCTAGCCAAGAAATGTCTCCCTTGTCATAATATAATCAGAGAAAAACCAAAGATTACATTTTAAGCAGATGACAGAAAAGTCCAAATCATATCTTATAGATTAATTACAGAAGACGAATTACCTTCCTTGTCACATTAACTCTCGTGCTGTGGCAGTAATTTTTTTTACTGGAATATATATGAGGAATTCTAAGTTCGTTGTCACAAACTTGGCAAAAAGACCGACCTTGTCGGCAGAATTCATTGTTATTATTCCCAAATAATAAGAATGGCTCCTGGTTATATCCATTGTCACAATCTGGCTTTTGTCATAAATTAGTGGGTATTTGAATTTTTTAATGACTAGTTTAATTATTTTCAATTACTTTTACATATGAAAATGAAAAGTTGAGGGGTAAATGTAAGAGAGACTGCACTGCAATCACAAAAAAAACAGAAGGAATTTACAAATCTAGAGATGTAGGGGGTATTTTTACACCGGATTGCAACTTGTTTTTTGTGATGGAACACTTATGATTTCAATACATACCTGCGTTACAACGACAAATTGGACAACCATTTTCATTTAAGACGTTTCCGAATGGACACCAAATCATACAGACTGCCCCACAATGGGCCATGTCCACAGGGATAGCTACAATATATAAAGAACATATTTATAAAGCATTTCTCTTTAAACGCAGATGGAGAAAAGCCAACTAATATTATGTAAACACCTCTCGGTTATACATATATAGGAAAGACTTCCTTTTGGCACGCGTTTGGTTGGCAGATTGAGAATAAACAGAAATACATTTTTAGAGGTCTTGCCTATTTTAGCTTCAAGGTATCACTTATCTGGTAAAAGGGTCGAAATTTGTCTTTTTATCGGCAAACATTGTAACCCTTTTGAAGAAGAAAACAATTCTTACCATAAGTCCCAACAAATGATAGGACTAAAAGTAAAAGTAAACCATTCACTTTCATGTTAACTTTCAAGATAACTGTTATATACTTATTTTGAAATACGACCCACATATGGACAAGATCTCATGGTTGTCGTAAGAATTTTTTCTTAGTCATACTTCGTACTAGGAGTGGGTTTTTATCGTGTTGGAGATAACCTTTGAACTATACAGATATATATAAAAAACGCACAAAAACACCTTTCTTGACTCTAAGGGGCTAAGTCCGATTTATTTGTTTCGGACAAATTTCGGGATCTGTCATCTACGAACATGCCAACGAATTTTCTCGAACTTATTCCGTTTTCGAGATAAAAGATGCAATTTTGCAAGATATGGAAAATTGATATTTTATCCGTTTTTTAGGTAAACTTTAAATGTCTCCTTGTGAGAAATGCAACAAAAGTTTCGTGACCAATACCGTTTTCGCTCAAAAAGGGATGAAGAACTTCGCGCGTTATTGAGACTCTGAATCGTCTCTGATAGACTATGGTATAGTGACAACATCTATTTTGATGATGTTTCATTAGTTTGCTTGCAGATTAATACAATAGCAGCTAGTATACCACAGCTTGCTTATTCTTGTCTGTATCCACAATATTGCTGTAAACATCACAGATGACAATGGATATCTTCCGATTGTCATGAATACAAATCCGCTCCTATACCGGTTGTGACTAACATCGATTATGACTATACACCGGCTTTGACTACTGAGTAACACGACGGGTGCCACTATATCTAGTGGAGCAGGAGTTGCTTACCCTTCAGGAGCTCCTGAACTCACCCTGGTTTTTGTAGGGTTCGTGTTTCTCCAACTTTAGTTTTCAGTGTAGTGTTGTGTGTTCTATGTTTGTCTTTCCTTTCAATTTGTTGGCCATGGTCTTGTCTGTCTTCCGACATAACGATTTCTGTCTGCCACTTTGGTATCTAGGAATTCCTTTTAAAGCGTCACTGATGAGTCTTGAATTGACGAAACGCGCAACTAGCGTACTAAATTCTACTGTGATTTGGTGGGTGGCTGTCTCATGGACAATCATGCCACATCTTATTTTTATAAATTAAGTCCTGGTATTATAATGACATTTGGAAATGCACTCTATACACAGGAGTTTCTAGAATGATGAAACCCGAAATTGTGAAAAAGATGAGTTGAATTTATCACAATCATCCTGATTGTAGTAAAGGTTTGTTTCTTATTCAACTTCTTTGGCGTTGAATTTAAGGTAGCGGACATAAATATTTGTTTTATAGCTCTTTCTGTAAAGTGTTACAACACTTTACTAAGGCCTGTTTTGACAGCTGTTTAGATAGAGGTGAGTCATTGAGACCGTTGTGCCTTTGAACAGTTGATTGAGAAGAATATTAAGCGTTGTTTGCATGAACAATTAAGTACACTAGCAAAAGTTCTCTCTTACATCTCTATCTTCCTTTTATGAGCTTTAATTCATTGTCATTCGAAGATACCAAAAAGACAAAGAGCTTTATATATCTGACAGCTTTAACCCATTCTAAAAGCGATTTCAGTGGCTCTTTTTACACTTTGGACTAATTTCTTGAGGAGTCTTCTACAATAGACAGCAGTAGTTTGAACATATAGGTCCTACGAACATCGCGGATATATTAATCGGAAACCAATTAATAGATCCGAGATGTTCGCAGGACCTATTACTTAGTTTGTAGGTCTGTGCAATAACTACATAAACTATCAGAGCGGCCTGTGACATCTCTCTTAAATTAGTGATATTGATGTCCTGTAATATCCATTTTTGAATAAAAGATTTTGGTGAAGACGATGCATACTTAAGAGATGAAGGTATAAAATAAGACTTTAAATAAAGCAGTGTTTTTAATAAAGGGAAAGATATTTCCAAGATTCTCAACATCTGAATCCTTTTAAGTTAAAAAAATATGGATTCCACACAATGTCAGGGGTCCTGTGACCCTCCTAACGTGTGAGGATGAAAAGAACGTTTTTCCTGCCTTATATATAACTGGAGGCAATTCATAGTGTTCTATTTGGTTAGAAATTCCCAAAAGTTATTATAATCAGGAGATAACTAGCTGTTTAAAAATACAAATAAGCAAAGCGATATCAACATATCATTATGTTGTACTCGTATCATAAGGAGGCCCCTCTCATCAGCAACATTAGAGCCAAAAAAAAGGCATAGATAAATAAACAGTACATAAAAAAAGAAATAAATTAAACATATAAAAAGAGTAAAACGAAGAAATATTGCAAATGGATTATCAGAGAATACCGAATTGAGTATATATAATCTACATATGCAATACAAGCCTTGAATCTCAAAATACAGTAACTTTCTGTAAATGCAGTCCGAAATTAAGTTTGAATAGTTTTCAGAGGATAAAGAATACATTTTTTGTTAAAAACGTAATTCTTATGATTGTTGTACTAATTAACAAATCGTACCGGTCTGGATTCCGTAAATACAGTCCAACTTAGCTTTTTAAGCGGGTCAGTTTATTATTCGATTTTGTCGATTTCAAACCAAATAAATTTACCTTTCTGCAGAAAATGTCTTTGACTGAGAATATTCAATTGAAAAAACACAAGAAATACAATAAAATTATTTGTTTTGCTTCAATATCAAAACTTGAATACCCTGAAAATCAAAATATTAGGCACATTTTTATAATTCTAAATATTTTAATATATATAATTTAAATTTATTTAAAATGAATGTAACCATATAATAATGATGCAAACTTTCTGAAGAAACACTCTTTGATCTTGAAATATAATACAGTAAATGACAGGGCTACTTCAAAGTAGGGGTATGAATTTAGTGAAAATTCGTAAGGTCTCGCCTTTTCTCGATTAAAA
>JAULBM010179871.1:0-17722 GCA_032357055.1 Geukensia granosissima
TGATCAGCACAAACAACTGGATCACATCAATTCATTTATTTTTCTGCTTAATAAAGTAGAAAACAAGTGTGGTCACTAAAATGTCTTGCCTAATATACAATACTCTAGTGACTTCTCTCCCAGGTTTTGGTGTACTCCCCTGTGGCAACTCTAGAATCAATACCCATGAATGCAATTTGATCAAAATCGGTACATATTTTTTTCTTATTTTTCTCTAGGTGGAAGGTCTTGGGTTTTTTTTTCTCTAGGTGGGGGGTCTTTGAAGAAATGACATTCTCATGGTGGGGCATATATTTTCATATGTTTTCTCTTGGTGGCGTCCCCCCCAGTGGAATTTTTACTGGAATGGCACTAATTTTTTGTTCCCCATAAGATGATATTTCATTTCTTGTTAGTCAAAGCGCAGGACCCCCCTGTACCACCCTCTTATAAATACTGAAATTACTGCATGCATTAGGCGATAATGCAAGTTTTATTAGTGCAACTTATAACTTGTGTTGGAATACTACTGACAAAATCTGAAATGCTAGGTGTAATTATTTTAACACTGTCACAATTTTTGCAATAATAAAAATTCCTCCAATAATTTCTCAATTTACAGTAATCCACTTGAAGTTTTAAAGGTATAAAACATAAAACAAACCTTTTCCTTCTGTTGTAACACTTGTATATTGTCTAGTTTTTGTTGTAAATCTGACTTTGTCTGCTGTAAATGGTCAATCTCACTTTCTGCCTATTAAATTAAATAAAAAATATATAAAATAGGTAAAAAATTATCTTTCCATTTAAACAAACATTGGCACCTCAGGAGACACGATGGAAATAAAGTAATTACCCACAAATTTATTCCATGTTTCAGGATTTAAAAAATCCTACAAACCACAAGAGTTTAAAAGTACATCTACTATATTTAATTTTTTTTCCTAAAACAGACCTAAATATATTATAGCTTTAAACTTCTATTTACAAAATATCTATATTATCTAAGATCTCAGTCAGTTACCTTTTCCATACTGGCCTCAATTTCTTCTTTTTTCATGGACAAAATGACAGTTATAGTGATTTTGTCTCTGTTTCCATTTAATGCATATTGTAACTGTAATACAAAAAGTTACTTCTATACAAATAAGAATTAAAATGTTATGTATAAACTACAAGCAATAGCATCAATAAAAAATATCATAATGGCATCCCAAAGTGCAGGAATATTAATCTAGGTGATAGGCTTGAAATGATCTGTAAAGGTAAATTTAAATTAACTAACTAGACCACTCTGCGACCTAGGCCCCCACATAAAACATAAGAAAAATTAATCTTCTAAAGCTACATGGAATTCATTTGATGAGAATAGGTTTATACCTGTAAACTTTAAATTCAAGATTTACTGTATGCAAGAAAAAAGTATTGTAATGGAAAAGAAATACACTATATTTTTATCAATAAAACCAGTTCTGCTACAAAAAATTACAAACTAGAATAAGATCTTATCTTGCTTTCATTTGAACATTTTTTACGTGAATTTTGGTTTTGCTTTTCCAGTACTTTTGTTGTGTGTATTTTAAAGTTGAAGATTTTCTGTATGGCTCACATATTTTGTGTTTTTACTGCTACCTGTACTAAAGAAGTCTGAGACAAAAACTAGTCTGCATGTTCAAATTCAATAATAATTATCTTTTTTTTCTGTATAAGAAGGCATTTAATTGGATGAATTTGTCCACATGATTATAAAACAAATCAGTTGTTTTTGATGAAATCCATGGTTCTTGAAACAAGCCTATTGTTCCGCTAAACAACTGATAAACTGGAAAAAATTATAAACTATTATTACCCTCTATTGAGGGAGACATCCAGATCTCTCAACCCTTTAGGTTAACAAATATGGATGTCTCCCTCAATATGAAGGGTTGACAAATCTGGATGTCTCCCTCAATATGAAGGGTTGACAAATCTGGATGCCTCCCTCAATATGAAGGCTTGACAAATCTGGATGTCTCCCTCAATATGAGGGCTTGACAAATCTGGATGTTCAATTTATTTTATAATCACAAGGAATAATTGGCCCAATAAAATTAATATTTATGATAATTTTTTACTTTTATTTCAAATTCCAAAATGTGAAAGGATGATGGTTGGTTTAGTTTACTCTTGGGCATGCCAACCAACTTAACAATAAACATCAGATTTATGGGTCATATCTGGTAAAAGCTTACCTCATTTCGATATTTTTCAGCATCATCTATGCGACTTATGACAACTGATTTCATAGTCCTAATGTAACTATAGGCTGCTATCGCATTAAATGCTTCCCCAATGGATACCCATAGTGGACCTCTGATTGGAGTACTGCCTGGTTGAAAACAGTCATCAAGGATTGGAGCTGGAAAAATACAAAAAAATAAAAACACATGAAGAATTTCTTTCTCATCTTTATATAAAAATATTATAAACTTATAAGAAATATTGGTACATTTTCTTGGATTATTCATTGCAATATATACAACTCAATTTTTCACGATTTAAACTTTGGTATAGCATCAACTTATTTGATGTTATACCATTATTGTATCAAAATTCATTTACAATCTCTTTTTTGTCATCATATTAAAAAACTACTTGTTTAAATATGGTACATTGTAAATTCGATGGCATAAATAGTACTTAAAATTCAGTCAAAATACATTATATGTGCAAATCTGTGTATACATAAATAACCTCACTATTTCTTATTCCAGTATTTGTAATGAAATAATATCAAAATGCTGATGAAATACTATTTTGATATTTCAAAAAGCTATCCATGCATCAAAACCATTGGTAAACCACAGCAAACTTACAATTTAAATTCCAACTACAACTTTAATTAGCTGATTATCTCCCTCTAGACCACAAGCTGCAATGTTTCTGTTCAGAAATCAACTGTCAAATTAATCTGTATTTCATTTAAAAATAATATTTTTATGTAAAATTGAACAGATAAATACCCACCATCATTTAAATCTGCAATGACATTGCCCTCCCAGTCATACAGAGTTCTGGCATATGTTGTCAAACTTAATTTGGCTGTACATGCACACAGAAACTGAAAAAGAAAACACAATGTTTGAAATGGTGTAGACAAACACATTGTGAAAAAAATAACAGTGGGAAAAGCTATTCATTGCATCTTGTTTAAGATTCAAACCATGTAAAAAGACCATATAAGGTAAACACAGAACAGCACTTTACAGGCAGCTAAATTTAAAGATTAGTTATACACATATATAGTTGTGGTTCATGTCTTTCTGGCATAAATTCTATATTTTTTCTTTTAAATCTTGTCAATTAATCCTGCTAAAAAAGGTAAAATATTTGCCCTCCTCATCTTTATCTCTCAATGTATTTTGTATGTGAATCAGAAAATATTTCATGGCCTTAATTCAAAATACATTTTTATTAATATTTAAAGAGATTAAATGCAGTTGCTTACATCATACTTGAACCACTTCCTATAGTTACAGAGCCAATTAGTGCGTTCAAGCACAGTCGTTTGTGAGAGTAAAACATCTCCAAATATATGCATATAACAGGGAAAGTTGTGAAATGCATCCTTGTTATATACATGTATCTAGTGATGTTTGACTCTCTTTTTGCTTTTTGCCTTTAAAATTCAAACAACACTGATTCCATCAGTTAAATTTATGAACCAATCATTGGGTACTATTGGCTGACCCTAACTAACTGACTGAAGATTACTTATATAACTTGTTATTTTGAAAACTGTTTTAGGTTTCCTCATTTATTTTGTATGTATATTTAACATAAAATATCATATCCCCATGATAAGAAAATATTATAAAAAAGGATCATTCTCTTGAGAAATGCCAATGTTTTTGTTGTCCATGTTGATTTTTGGACAGATTACTGGATGGAACCAATCAGGAAGAAATGACAGAGGTCACAAAACAAACCCAAAAAGAGAGAAGCTTATCAGATGACAGAATATGAACTGTTCCAATACAGTTTGGTTTGAAATAGCTAAGCAGTTTTATGTAAGAAAATGAAAATGTGAATTGTGGACAGACGGTTATACAAAATGAAGGAAAAGGCTAAATAAACCATATAAGGACTCAATACTACATAAATTTTTTGACAGTGTGACAGTGACAAACAGAACCTTTTGAATATTGAGATTTCTTTGTATATGTGGTCTTTTTGAAAAGCAATATCAGGTATCAATTAATTATGGAAAATTCCCTGCTTGTTTTTTTTTCAGGTTTTTAACTACTGAAAATTTGGATTTTTTCCCTTATTTACATGTTGTACTATAATAACATATTGGATAACTACTAGTTACATAATTAAATGTTTTCCATCAAAATGACAAATATAGCATATACATGTGCAGAGTTTGAGAAAAGTAAAATCATAGTTAAAAATAAACAATGATAGCTAAACATCTAGAAAAATATTTCCCATGGTTGTTTTGTGACATGTCTTCTTGTGGACTGCACTGCCTTGTGAGCTAGTACTGGCTCAGCATACTGATCTAGTACTGATTAGTGTTCATTCAGTAATTTCACATAAATAAGCTTTGTTCTGAATATGTATGAAATATTTGCCACTAAATGTTTAACAAAATTTAAGGTTCAGCTCAATTTTATAATGTCAAAAATGACAACTTGTTACAAATAATCCATTTGGTATTTTCCCACCATGAACTTCATAATCATTTAAATCTAAGTATTAAAAATTGACAAACATCTTCCATATTATTGAGATCAGCCACCACTTCAACAGGTTCTGTAGCTATACCATTTTTATATACTACAATCCTCACTCTGTTGTTCTCTATTAATTTTCTGTAAAATAACACAAATATAATATGAGAAACATGATGTATACCTTAGCAATAGTAATAAATGAAGATATTGTGTTCTGGTTTAAATTTACATATGATTATCTGCCCTTTGACCACTACTTTAATAAATATAATAAGTTTCAAGATGTATTTCTAAGCAACAGTATGTATGATATTTTTTGTCCTGGTTTAAGACACATGATTATTTTCCCTTTGACCACTACCACAAAAATATTGATTGATGTATACCTAAGCAATAGTAATGTTTCTGGTTAAAGAAAACACTATTATTTACATTTATACTGCAGCTGGACCATTTCCTGTTGACTTTATTTCCTAAATTTAGTAACAAAGTGATATTTTGTACAATGTCAATTTCATTTCCTATGTGGCCAGGGGCTCATTGAGGGACAAAAGAAATTTATTATTATGTTAATTTATATTTTTGTAGTAATCTAAATATTTAAATAGCTGCAGTATAAAAACAATATACGGTCAATATCTGAAAAATATCAACTTTTTTGTATTCGGCACGAAACTGTTGAAGGGCTCGGTAAACCTCGCCCTTCCCCAGTTCTTAGCCTCATACAAAAAAATTGATATTTTTCAGACATTGACCCTTTATTGTATAAATGATTATCTGCCCTTTGACCACTAACATGAATATACGATAAATAAAAAAAATATCCACTAAATTTTCAAAATAACAAGAACTGTATTTAACCAGAAGACTTCTAATAATTTGTTCATTAAATATTTATAAAATAAATAATTTAAGAGCAATGCAATCTACCATATTACTCACTTCATTCTTTTTGACATTTTTGCTTTCCTTGTCCTAAGTCGACCTTCATCTGGCAAGAGTAAACCTGACAAGGTCCACTTAGCTCCCTCACTGATCAACAAATTCCCTGCAAAAAAACATTCTTTATTTTAAATTTATATATAATACTTATTTAATAATTTTTATGTAAACAGAGGTAAAAATATTTTCATTTTCAAGTGAAGTTTATCTGCCCTTAGACAACACATATTTTGGTTGACATATAAAAAAAATTAACAAATGTCACTAAACTGAACCTATGCCTGTCCATAAGGTGTCAATTTTGTGCTTGTTTGTAAAAATATAAAGTTGTTCTTCTATTTAAATGTTTAACTAAGTTATCTGCCCTTAGACCAAAATCTTAGGCATTTTTTTCCATATCAACTGAATGATTAACTATAAAAATTTCAAACATGTGTAATACCTTTGCATTTTATTAAATGTAAGCCTAAAAAATCAGAAAAACTTAAATAAAAATTGACAACATCTTTTCAACATTCGAAAACATGAATTTTAAAAATTGCAGATAAACTGCCAATTTTACAGGCAAATAACTACCAAATTCTGTACTCTTGAAAGAAAAATATTTTCAGTCAAATATATGTTACTTAATTCTGTGATATTTTAAAATAATTTTTTAGTATTACTTAATGCATGGGCATGACAAACTTGAAAAACTTCGTTCTAAGCTATAATGAAAAAATAATATTCAGGTAAAATAAAAGATTTCAAGATAGTCTCAAACCAAATCAGCAAACCTGTAATTCAGTTTATGCTTAATCTACATGTATTGCAGTAATATGCTTGATGATGAAAAACACCTCTCTCTTGCCAAAGTATTTCAAACTTAACAGATATTTTTTTTTAAATATGTTAATATAATAAAAATTTTTAAAACATTTTATATTATATTCATTGGAAGGGAGATCAGAAACTGTTTTAATACTAAAAGTTTAATGTGAAATTTAACAACAGTTTTGTTAAGACATATGTACTCTAATGTAGTATGCTACAACCAGGATGAGGTTAAGGATTAAAGATTTATAATATTCTAATCAAAATATCAATTCCTCAATGAGACCTACGTTTCACATTAGCTAATGGGTCTTTGTAGTTTTCACCACAAGATACAAATACTTCTCCATCAAGAGGAATATCTTCTGCATCAAATATTTCTACACCTCCTTCTAAAAACACTCTTCTGGCTGCAAATGGCAGGTTTAATCTGTCTGTACACACTTCCAAGAACTATAAAACATCAATAATAAAGGTTCAAATATGCAAATTTTAATTTAAATTAAATTCTATTACAAACATTATTAAAAATGAGCTAGGTTATCTGCTCTTTGACAATGTTGTTTTCTAATTACCCAGTAAGTTTGATATATTACCTTATTATCATTGCAATATTTCAAGCAAAGCTAAAATAGGCTAAAAAGATTACATGGCAGTTGTTTTTAAACTAGAAATGTCTAAAAGCTCAAACACTGAAACATTACCAATATATTTTATGCATAAAGACCAAGAAATTCAAAGTACAAAATTTTAACACCAGAGGTTCCAACTTAAAATCAGATCTAATCCATATATTATTTGTTCATTTGGTATACTCACAATTTTCATGGTTGGAGCAGCAATTCTGGCAAATATTTCCTTTGTACCATTTTTGTAGGCTAACACTTTTATTGTCAAGGGCTGCTTTTTATACTGTGATTTTATTTTACGACCTGAGTATGCTGAAAAAAAAAACATCAAGAAGAATAAAATTTGCTTCCAATTTAACAGATGAAGATATATTTATTATGTATACATGTATATACCCCAAACCAAAATTTCAATCTCAATTTTTAAAAACAATTCTTGCGAAGGAAAGCATCAGAAATTAAAAATTTCAGGTTATGATAAGTTCTTCTTGACAAAGCTGTTTTTAAAAATGTCTTTTATGTATTATTTGGATCTAAAACATATATAAAGAGAAGATAACATTGCATTAATGTACATAAGAATAATATTAAAATCTTAATTGCAATAAAAAAAGTGATTTAGATAAATCTCTTCATAATATGAAATAAAATTTTGTCACTTTTCAGAAATGACTTTGTAGGTCAAGAAAAAAGAAGTGGTAATAACCAGAAGGGAATCAATAATACTTTATTTATAAGAATACAGAAAACTGAGGTCGGTAAAAGTGGAGTTCTGCATTAAAGAAAATCATTTGTGCTTCAAAGTATAATATTATATAACTGATGCCTGATCATAAGGATATGTCCAAATCATATCACTAGCCGTTACCTGATCCAAAAGATCTTCCTGACCAGGGTCTAATTGATCTTCCATAAAACCACGACAAATTAGAAGTTGCTGACATTGGTCTGCTGCTAACCCTACAAAATAAATAATGAAAATACTAAATGAAATAACTGGTCAAACATCAATGTGTCAAGACTGCAATACAAAGGAGGTGACAAACCAGAAGTTTTGAATAATAGTTGATTGATGGGTGCCATTACTGAAGCTCAAGCTGCTAACCCTTCTTCAGCACCAAAGCTGGCAAATCAGGTTTGTGTGATTTTCTTTTGATCTAACTCTACTAATAATATTGACCATGATATGAAATACTTCCGATGAGGCATTTCACACCAATCAATCAACCAAGTAATTTCATTATCCCACACATATACTGTTATGAAAAAAAAAACTTGTTGATTTCATTGTTTTTTATGTCCTAAGGAAGAATAAATCAAATAAGCAAATCAGCAATCATAGTTCATCATTGGTCATCTTTACTTGATCTCTTATATTTATCTCAATGGACATAATCCATCCCATAAAGAACATCAAAGATACTCTATATCATGTACATCCGTGACACTTTTGAGTGGTCTATCAAAAGAGGTTGGTGTCTCATAACAGGTAAAAAATTTGTCCATTCTTTACTGGTTTTTTTTTTGCATTTTACATGAATTTACTTGATGAATTTATTCATTTACCATGAACTACTGTAATGCTTGCAAAGACCTACACTAAAGCTAACTGTCCACCATAAAAAGATTTTTAGTTGTAAATAATTTAGAAACCATGAAAAAGGTTGATGTTCTTGTTTTTAAAAACAATTGTAGAATGTTTTTTTTTTACCCTTTTCGTTTGACAGGCGCACTAGCAGGACGACCTTTTAGATCTGTCTGTATATTTGTAGTAGTAGTTGTAGATGTTACAGTTACTTTCTCTCGTGGTGTAGCTGGGTCCCAAAGATTTGGGTCAGCTATAAATTTAGCATCAATTTTTGGTTTACTTCCTGATGGAGGTCTAGCTGGACAGGTAGCAGACATGGCTCTTCTCTTACTATATCTGTAGTCTGTGGCTGAGGAAACCCTCTGTGCATATGGGGATTTTGGTACACTAAAATTATAAGACCATACACATAACATTTATAAATAATGGTCAGCAACAATTAATAATAAATTAAGCCAAAAAGACAATAAAGAAAATTAATAATATTGAAAATCACAGCAAGCATAATCATCAAAAGAGAACAAGTTAAAAATACATAAAAAGTCACAAACATGGAATAACAAAGTTCATTTTCAAAATTTAAAATCTGACAACTTGGACTTTCAAATATTAAGCTTAATCCTTTATTGAATTATGCTTAAATTTTCACATGTCTTACTGTCTCTACTTACTCCTTCTTTTTCCTCATTTCTCCTTTTGTCTTCCTTAGTTCTTCTAGATACTGAGCAATAAGTAGGTCTTCATAACTAACCATGTCTGTTCCACTTTTACTAAATTGTACTGTGTGTCCGTGGACCTTAGGTTGATCTTCTTTTGTTTTTGACATCCTGTAAAATAATATATTAAAGATCTAACAATCTATTTTTTTTTAACTGTAAAATAATTTAAAACATTTACAAAATGTATGCAGGCCTAATTTTTTTAATATTGTCAAAAACACATGTCACAAAACATTTAACACAAAGACAAATCAGAAGTATTTCTATGTAATTTCAGGTACCCTTCCCACCCCTAACATCATCATCCTTTTATAAACAGTTAATATTTGTGGTTAATAAAGCTGTTATTATTAAATTACAGGTGGCAAATATTTGAAATAATTTATTTTTACACAAACTTTTAATTTTGTGTGCTACTTATAATATATCCCAATATTTACTTAATATATCCCAATATTTACTATATAAAATTTCCAAGACAAATTACATTTTTTGTTAAAACTGATATAATTAGGTCATTATTTTTTTTAAGCAAAAATGGTTTCAATTCATAGAAAATTATCATTTCAAAAATGTTATTTTCAGTAGAGAATATAAGTCCCTTTTTTCAGAATACATAAAAACAATGTTCACAATATTTTGAGAAATAGCTAGTACTTTTACAGATTATATCTAGGAGAAAACAACGTATAACGAAGAATTATTTCCATTACTCTCTCTTTTGATAGTTTTTACCGAAAACTAAAGAAAATGCTGAGTTCTTAATGTAAAATATCGGACGAGATCACATCGAACGGGCACCTGCTTGAACAATTTAGCCGCCGGCATAATATATGAATGAAAAAACGCCACTGTAGTTCTTACAAAAATGCTCCCTACTTACCTCAGTTGCCTATGGTTTCCCTATAAAATTCATAAATATATAAAAACAGGTGTTGCATATGCATTTAACGAAAACAAAGTGTTTTGGGTCTATTTACACTTTGTCTGCCATCTTGAAATATTTAGACATCACCAAGGTGATGACGTAACATGGGCTAGAAATAATTTGGAATGGATCAGACTAGTAAAAGTAAAAAACTTTTTAAAAAAAAAAAAATCGAAAAATGAACAAAATTCTAGCAATAATTGTATTATATGTCTCTGAAGTAGATCGTGCATTTGTGTCAATTGTAATTGACATTAGAATTATTTTTTTTTGTACAGCATTCGTTACCGTAATGCATACAAACTGGGGCACGTCTTTTTACCCATGCCGTACAAACTGTTTTGTATGCATTAAAAATAAGCCACCATACTAGCTGTATATGGCAATGCAACATATTTTCCCATGTTTTGGTCGAAGTGATGATGTACGTCATTACTACAAAACATTCTTAGCAGAGGATATTCAAAATCACACGTCTCTAACTATAGCAACTACTTCAATTTTTAAATCCCCTTTTTTATCAAACTTTAAATTTGTTTCTCTAAAATGTTTCACACAGTCGATTTTTTTCTCCAAACAAATTTGTCTTATTATTAAATTTATACATATGAAATAAATATTTTTGACAAAGCAAACACTATTCTTACTTGAAAGTAAAAAAAAATCGCCTTCTTTTTTAATTTTAATGTACACCAAACAAAATTTGCCACGACTTAAGTTAAAATATATCGAAAGTACAGCTATGAGGTATGGTTTGTTATATATCAATGGAATTCTTATTTTTTGCCGTCACTCATCCTGCAGTTAAAATTTTAGTTTTTCACAGCACAAAAACATTTCCCATTATCCCTATATGTTAATTTTTTTACATTAACAAACTTTGACTCGAAATGGCATGTTTTCAAAAATCTATATCCCGGTTCAGTGTTATATAACCAGAATATAATTCAACTTTATTCCTAAAATTTCATCTCAGTTTTATCTGTCATAAAACCACAAAAAGTAAAAATTTTATCATGTCTTGTTACCGAAGACCATTGGTTAATTGCACCATCAAAATGACACAAATTTACAAAGTCGAAAAAATTAACATTACGCCCTATGGGGAAATTTCAAGTTAAAATGAATTTTTAGTTACAGCTTCAACTGCGGCAAAAAATTAGAATTTCAACGATATATAATATGAAATATTTCACTGCAAAACTTTTGATACAGGTTCACTTTTGTTGTGGCAAAATTCGTTTGGTGTACTATAGTTCTTTTTTATCATTATATATATAACTCATACCTAAAAACTACTTCTTTTAATATTGAAATAGACAAAATATTTCATTTGAACTTTTCCTGTTTATTCTGTTCACATTTTTTCATCCAAATCAACAGATTGTCCCAGGTAATAACCTTGCAATAAACAGAAATACACAGCTTATTTACGGTGGATTTCAATAGGTTATCAGTCTGTGAAACCCCTCCCAACGAGCCTCGATCATGCAGTTACTTTGAATAATGTTCAACGTCAAATTCTTAATCATAAAAAGACTAATATCTGATAAAATGTATTGCCAGAGTTCAGAATCATATTATAACAATTATTGTTCATAAATCTTATTTTATAAATGACAAAAAAAAATGCAACAATCCTTAGGTTCAAAACGGTTTACATTCACCATTCATCTCCATACCGGTAACGATTTTATATGTAAAGGCAGTGTCAGATCTGATCTCGTATTTACTCAATCTGATTTACTTTATCCGTTTTATTCGATTTTTCATGATTTTGATAAATGAAGTATGATAAAACCGTTCAAACTGTAATTTTTAATACCATTCATTCCGAAATCTGTTAATTAAATCGCACAGTGAAAGTGGAAGTGGGTGTCTTCGAGCCTCGATATGAAGACCGACATGCAAATGGCGGACATGTTTCGCCGATGATACACCTCTTTGGGACTTTATCATCATTCATTGTTACATATCAGAGTTAAGGATTGTTAAGGACAAAATTTGAAAGGTATTTCATTCGATTTACAAACTGTTGTATGCATAAAACTAAGCCACCACACTGTATATGGCAATGCAACATATTTTCCCATGTTTTGGTCGATGTGATGATGTCAGACTAATACATTTAGCATGTTAAGGTTAACTGCTTTTCTTATAAGTGTTCAGCTGTTTCTGTTTTGACCCTCTACATATATTGTATTAACCTAATGACAGATTGGCAACAATTTAATTGAATATTGGAAATACAACTTGTACATGAGTCTTGTCATGCTAGTAATAGTAAGACACTCTTGTCTCTTGACTGCTTACACTAACGTGGGTCTGTTACTATTTTGTGACTTTATACCTACATAACTTATATATAGCCTAATAATGCATATTTACAAATGAGTATATACAAAATTGAGGACAAACGTGCATACCGTTTGTATGTTATTTTAAACAAAATCAGTGTTACTGTTATATATGGTCATTAACCTGCCTGTAGACAGGTGTTAATAGAAAGCTGTTCAACTTTACAACTTTCAGGAACTCTAAACTTGTACTTTTTATCAGAACGCCATGCTTATAACCTACTTTGATCCGCCCAACTCTAGCTGCATTGTACAACCAAAGTATCAGAGCCTGACCTGTGCAGGTTTAAACTTGAGTTAACATGTGGACATAATAAAAGTGATAAAAATAAGTGTGAATGTTTTTTTCTTCTGAATATTTGATGAGATTGTTATAATCATTATTTTATACTTGTTAATGAAATCAGAGCAATGTGTAATTGGAAGCAAGTAAGCACATAATTATATGTTTACTGGCATGCCTCCTAATTAATATGCGTGACCAGTGTCCTGCCTTGGTAGCCATCCCATCATTAATCTTTTGTTAAAAGGGTTTTGGTAGTACAAGAAAATAGAATATAGAAAATTTATTTTAGTCATTTGTCATGTTTGTGTTTTATATACATTTATGATTTAGACAGATGGGTAAAATTTCCGGATCTAAAAAGATGTCCAAAAAATGCTTTGAAAAAACATAATCTAATCAATTCTTTCTTACAAGTTGATTTATACTTTCTCTTGACCTGTATTAGAGGTTGCAACAAAGCTTGGAAAAAGTGTTTCACTGAACATTAGTAATGGTGATAAATTCCTGAAATGTATTTTTTTTGTCAATTTTCTCAGGAAAATGTTTATTTCCTATTGTTTTTATATTTACATGCATATCTATGCTATAAATATCTATATAGACATACAAATGTAGTCATTTCTTTTTTCATTGATTTAATTAAAATCAATCAAAACATGACACTGTAATAGTTTGATAATTTAATCTGTTTTCAAACGACTTTCTTTAGTGTTTATTTAATCATTAAGTTGATTAATCCATTTAAAAGGACATCAAAAGAAATAATTACCTTTGTTTCAAACATTACTTAAACATGTAAACTAATCATGAAAAGATATATTTGATGATTAAAACAATATAAGCTGTGGTTCAAAGTAAACCATAGCGTTAGAAACCAATTTTTTCAAGCACAAATTAAATTTTAATTGGCTTTAATCAGATCTTTAAACAAAACAGATATGTTACCCAATCAGATTTTGTTAAATTTCTCAAAACTCTGTTGAATAAACATTGATATATGTGTAACAAATCAGAACAATTTCTCATATTTTACTCAATGTTTTAACAATGATATAAAGACCCCACCAAAGGTGGTGCAGGTGTATATGGCACAATGTCATACTTTGATTTACTACCACGGACCTTCAAGGCATACTTAGATGTCTTACCACCAGGACTACTCCTCACAATATTTACCAAACAGCTACCTTCAGGGTACACAGTTTCACTGCTATACCAACCTGATCTTTCCACTTCAAAACAACCAAAAAGTCGGAACAAAGCTTCATACATCAGATCACTTCCAGAGTCATTTAAGTCATACCTTGACTCCTTACCAAAAGGCCTGGAGCTGACTGTTTACATCAAAGAAGTTCCAACAGTGTACTCGCTGTCTCTGCATTACCACACTGAACCTAGTTCAACAATTCCAACTTGTAGGACAGAGTCGAGCAACTGGAATCAAACTGTCATAAAAACAGAACCAGTCACATCTTCTACCTGTGATCCAGACAGTGCCTCCACTATTGAACCATCATTTGACCCAATTAGTTCAGCTGTTTGCAGAGTGGAAAATAGACTGAAATGTCGAAGAAATATTATAAACAAACTCACTAATCTTGACAACTGGACTTGCTGGACCTTCTATACCCTCTACAGCTACTACTTTATATTGAAGAACAAGGCAACTGGTCACAAAGGGGCTGTCCTCACCGACAACTTACACAAACCATCAGATTACAAGATTTACACTGGCAAAGTTGTAAAGTCCATCATCAGAGACACCATTCTACAAGCCAATCGACAGGAGTTGTGTTTCACACCACTGACCACCAGACAGAAACACCTCATTGTGAAAGGACTTGCTGACCAGATCTTATCAGACTTTTAATTGTGTTATTTGATATTAGACTAGTTCATTGTGCTAAACCAGTAAAATTAATAGTGCTTAAATGTTGTCCTCATCATAATAAAGAATAAAATCTGTCTGCTTTGATGTTAGTTTACATATCTATTATTTTAAGTTATGATTTCCTGTGTTGGTTGTAACTCACTGCAGTAAGGCCTAGAAAAAAAATGCTGTGTTTCCGCTAACCCGACCGACCCTATTTTCACCTGCCGACCCTAAAAGTTTTTTTTGGCATGAAAAACGAAACTGTAGTAGAATCCGGAATTTTTCCAGGGTTTCCTGTCATTGGTTTTTTGTTTTAGAATTCTACATCCATATTGCTCTTTGATCAAACGCTTTGTTGACTTCAAAATATCAATGTTGTTGAAACGCTTCGAAAGGCAACGGCATGGCATTCGTAATGGCAGTAGCTATGCATACTGTTCTTTTGAAAGTTTGTTTTTATTATTGCAGAAAGATTTTCTCGTGTCTGCCATCAACAAAAGCGCAATTATACCTACATCAAAGACTTTATCACCGGCTGACATGATTGTTCAAAGAAAAAAAAATAAAATAGAAAAAAAGAGTTCTACCTACTGACCGACCCTTATTTTTTTCAGCATGTCAGCGGAAACACAGGTATTTTTTTTTAGGCCTAAATTAACTTGAAATCTTGTCTGAAATTACTAAGACAATTGCAACCAAACTTTGATAGAATGGTCCTTAAGTGACTCTCTAAGAAAATTGTCTCCAGCATTCCTTCCTTCCCTCCTGCAATCAGTATTGCTCTGATACTAAAAATAGAAAAAGGGGATGGTACATATTAAATATATATTGTCTGTAACAATCGTTATTTGTTGTTAGAATGGTCCTTAAAAGGTTAGTTCAAGGATTACAGAAAATTCATTACACTTTCATATCAGTACAACTAAATGGGCATTTGAATTGTAGGTGTGCCATTGTTGGATTTAAATAAAGACTGGGCCATAATCATCAGTAGACCCATGTAGTAGTCTAAGGGTTGAAAATACTGATGGTATGACATACCAATATTCAGTAAGACGATGGTTGTCCACATTTATTGGCCAAGTCTGTTTATATGCTAAAGGATAAATATTGCATCATCAAAATATTTTTTATCAGTTTCCATTTTGTAATTGAATATATCTGTTCAGATGAAGCTATCGACTTTTTCATAAGACAAGTCTACATTGCTTATTTGATATCTTTTATCAATCAGTAAAATTATTTAAGATGACACCTAAGAACCTAATCTGCTCTCAAATCATACGAAAAGTTCATTACTTTGCCATCTTTCATGAAATTTGGTAAAAAAAAAATTCACAACTTAAATCTATGGGAGCGAGACAAATACCAAATATTTCATATCAGATTATTTACCTACTAACATTTACTAATCTGCTACTAAAACTGCTTACATTCACCTATCATTGTTTCCTTGCGTGTCAAATTTCCCAATTGTTTCAGATTTGAGCATTCAATCAGGTCACTTTCTGAATCCCTGCACAGCATTTTTGTATTTGATATGAAAATTTGTTATTGTTGATTGTATTGTTCCATTGTGTCATCCAAATCTCTTTGATGTTTAATATCCCTCTTCATAATTAATTTATTGAGAAAAATTCCTATCCAATTAGATTTCATAAATTCCTATCAGAGGCGGATCCAGACTTTTGAAAAAGGGGGCCCACTTTTGGGGGCCGCTCTATTCATCAATTTTGTCCATTTGCAATGGAGACTCAACACCAAAATTTACCTTAAACTTATCAATTTTACGTCTCAAAGGGGGGTACCCCCTAGATCTACCCCTGCCTATGACTTAATAATAAAGTTAACATTTAAAAAATTTTTAATTCAGTTTAATTGGAAACATTATTTTACTGATTGGTTGAATATTCAAATTTATTCCTAAAACCACAAGACTAAATGAACTGAAACTTAGCCTGAAGCATCTATTGGGTTGACCTTTATAAAGTTTGCAAATGCCTGTCAACTACCATGACCACCACATCTTGTTCTTTTTTTCATATTGGTCAAATATTGAAAAATTCTGAAAATGCTTGACCAAATACACTGAAACTTGGCGATAAGTATCTATAGGATGGGAAATTTAGCTTCAAATCAGTATTGGGGTTACAGACAAATAAACTACATGGCTAAATGTCATAAATGATACAGGCTAAGCCCACTGAGTCTTTTTATTTGTTTTAGTCCCATCTATTGAACCAAAAAGGACAATTTATTTATGACTTTATTTAAAATGATTACAAAATTTGTTTTGCTTTGATATATTGTCTTCATTATTTAAAAAGCATATTTTTAGAACATTCATTAGCTTGGATCTCTCAGCGACCCTAATCAATTAAGAAGTGTAATTTTAGCAGAGGATATTGAGGTTCTTAACAGAACTTTTCTGAGTTGTCTCCCTTTGTCTACAATTTGGTTAAAAGTAAATTCTACTCGGTAAAGTCCTGATAAAGCTAGGGGAAATTAAAGTGCAGAAAAAATAGATTTGAATTTGAACATAGCTTGTATGAAATTTCTAAATTTGATATTAAAACTACTGGTGATGATAATGATAAAATATAGGCAGGTGCCAAACACAGGCAAATAAATATATACCCACTAATTTTCAGCAGATGCTAACTGGGAGATCTTTCACAGGGAATAAGATTAACTTTTTTTACTTATGGGCCAGCTGGGCTACTGAGTCTTGACTTTCCAGGGGCCCAACACAAAAATTGGGAGCCCAGATAATTTCATGTTAAGCCTTTTGACATAACCTTGAAATGACGGAGGCTTATTATTAATTTTTATACGTCTTTATTATGAAATAATATTAACGTCTTCCATAACTAAAAATAATAACAAA
>JAULBM010179981.1:0-17718 GCA_032357055.1 Geukensia granosissima
AAAAAAGTTGTAGCCCGGACACGAAGTTGTGTTAAAAAACCTTTAAATTTGACCTTGAGGCCAAAGGTCAAGGTCATATGGGGGTCATGATGGTACGCGACACATCGTCTTATGGTGATACACTCATGTTCCAAATATCATGTGTCTAGGTCCAAAGACAAAAAAGTTATGGCCCGGACACGACTGTATTAGAAGAAGAAGAAGAAGAAGAAGAAAAATATGGGGTAAAACAATATGTCTCCCTTCGTCGAAGGGGAGACATAATTTTCATGACGCTGTCTGAATTATCTAGAACCAGAATAACAAAATTTTGTTATTAAACAATAAAAGAATCCAGCTCTTAAACACATGCAACAAATTAAACTTTTCTTGTTTTTTAGAAAGATATGGTTTAAATATTAGAGAGATTGCACACCAATCTAGAGGACTACCAAGACCTTCAACATGGGTTTAATTTTTAAAAACCTCAAATACTACCAAAATCTGTTAGATGCGCATTTTTGGTCTGGGTGGTTTACCTAAATGGCACCCCCGTCACACTTGTAAAAACACAATAAATGTCGGGGACGTGTTTGCCAATGTAAAGAGATATAGAATGTTAAAAATAATGTTAAGTAAACAAACTTTTGAAATTTTAAATCTATAAAAGACCTTCTTCACAACCAAAAAAAGACAACCTAACAATTTTAAACACACCTGGCATAAAGAATGAATGATTCAGGAAAATTCTTTTACCGTCGGCTGTGTTAGATCAAATCTGTTAATGTTATTTGCGTATGCCAAATGAGAGAAAAGAGATAAACGATTTAATATTCTTCAAACAGCGCTTTGTTCTTCTTTAAATGTTCCTTGTGATACTTTTTTGATATATCAGTGGTAACAGAATGGTGTTTACCGATATGATGGACGCATTTTTCGTCTTCGAATCCACAGTCTGGTTGGTCTTTAGGGACATATCCTATTTGCCAGTTAACTTCACTCTCCTCAATATATGTCTGTAACAACATAAACAAAAATCTCAATGTTTATAATGAAACAAAATTAATTTTAACAATGGTTTACATCGGCATGGACTTTGTTAATAAGTACTGAAATGTCGACAAATACTGTTATAAATGCAACCTATTAGTAACTAAAGCTTGATATTCCTGTCGCAATTGCGTTTTGCAAAGAATTAAAGACGAACACATTTTCTTTCGAAATAACTTCAAAATTACAAATAATATTGTCCTAAGGCTCTAGTGGTATGTTGACAAAAGGTTTATAACGCCTGTTGAGACGAATAGTTTATTACAAAAATCAATGTCCCAGAATTTGAAGCTGCATATCAACAATTGAGGCTAACGATTTTGAAGACGAAATTAGTATTGCACAACATTAATTAATCGGTTCCAATCCATGAAAGCTATCATTAGTGCCAGATAAAATGTTATTTCCTCTGTGTTGATGAAGCACATTAATTCAATGGGTTTAAGAAGGGACATCTAATACAAACAATTCTTTAAACATCTGTATGTAAGACTATAACAGGCAACGTTCTTCAGACATGAATGACAACGGGAAATATCATAATGATTTAGCTTTTTGAAAAACCATAAAACATAAATATTACAGTCTAAATACCACATACAACAACAGTAAAATTATTGTAGTGGATACGTCAGATTTTAAAATGAGAGCTTAGAAAAAAACTTACTATCAGTGATTCTATAGGACACTTAATGCATTTATAAAATTTCTGAAAGACAACCTCCTCATATGTGATAATGTAATATTGGGATATCTTTCAAGAAACCAAAATAGAGATCGTAATGAATTCCGTCTGAAAATAACTAAGTTAGAAGTCTTATAATAGTTATGCATGTAATAACCAAAGTCTATACATGTAGTTACAAACATAAACTGAATGTATAACTACCAACTTATCATATCTACGAATAAATTTAGATTTCAAGAACAAAGGTACTTTGAAGGTCATAATGAATAAGAACCAATTAATAAATTAGGCTCTCAAATTACCGGTATGCCATATCCGCTGGTGTTCATTTGGTAAACTCCGATGGGTCGTAGCGACAGTTCACCCATTGTATCTGTTAAACTCAGCAAGGAATAGTTTCCCTCTGAATCTCCAAATGCATCTATGTAAAAATCGTACCCCTGGATACCTACAATGATTGTTAAACGTCAACAAATCCACATGATATGACAAAAGCAATGTAACTAAAAAACAAAGGCAAGGGAAAAGGCTAGGAAATTCAAAAACAAACAAACACAAAACTACGGTAGATGAACCACTGATGCATTTTGCAAAAGTAAACATATAATCCGGGTAAACGACTTCCTCAATATTTGTGCCATCTCATTACTCGTAATTAGTTTACTACTTAGAGAAATGCTATAATATAACTAGACAAGTATGCAAGTATGAAGCAAAAAGTTCAAGAAGATTGCAACAAATCGATATTAAGAAGCTCTCATGAGAGTTTAAAACATAGGGATATCATATCCCACTCTTACTCGTTCCGAAATGACATAAATAGATATACAGCTGGCTATCTACCCAATCCCAACATGCTCCCAATCTCGCCAATGCTGCTGTCATACGAAATTGGTTAAAATTTGTGCTACAAATTTTAAGGATTATTTTTTTTAATAAATACTATTTACAGATATAATTTTAAGGTTATTCTTATTTAACATTTAATTTTCACATGTTTTGTCTAATACTACACTTGGGTAAGGCTTTTAACTATCATTCATACAATTTATTAGCATAAAATGGTGTTGATAACCTACTTTTGTAGAATTCTAATCAAAATTAACAAATATATCCTGCATTTATCTTTTGCCAATGGTGATTTTTTTTTAATATAAAAGCTATTATTATCAAATATATACTTCTGTATGTCCGATTTCTCATCTTTTGGACAACAATGCTGCCGTCGGAGATGGATTCGTTAAGTTTAAGCACTTCATCTATTGCTTCAACATATATTCTTACTGCGTCATACAGATAAGCTGCATATATTGGTACATGTGGCTACAAAATAATATGGAAAATCAATGGACAAATTTAAATTCATGGAACAAGCTAATTTCAACGTAAATGTTAAGCAAATATAATTACCTGTAGCAGTTGGTAAAATCGATTCCTTTCGGAAATACGTATTATGGTTCTAAAAGTGTAGATCATTAGTGCAATTATTTATAATTGTAACAAATATCTATGCATGCTTTTCATATTGACGAATAAAGTAGACACTTTTTCTTTTTTTCGCATTTAAAAAACGGTGTTAATTAAAAGTACTCTGTAACTTTTCATGCTGGACAAAGGGTATTGTCTATTTTGAACGACCTACAATTTTCTTGGATTAAACCGTCATGTCCACCCCGTCTGGTTAGTGGACATACCTCGCAATTATATTCGAGTGGTCAGTCTGATGTTAAATACGATGTAATAGTCCAATTGCGCTTTAGTCTCTTTTTTCTTATCTCTAAATTATACTGCAATTGTCTTGCATCTGCTGCTTTAAATTTCAAAAATAAAGGACATGGTACTATGAGGCCAATTTTCGGCATTAAAATTTTTCCAAAATTTCAATGCGTTACAAGTGAAGTGCAACAGTTTTCAATGCAGAAACTATACAGAATACCTGTGTTCAGTCATGAAATTTTATATCTTGTGTATAATGTGAAAATACATATTATATTAACATACATAAATATAAAGACTGAACACAGCTGTGCCTTATATTTTTAGGACCCAAAATTGGCTAAAATGTGGTAACTTTTCTTAAACTTGCTAAAAATTCCAAATTTGACAAAATTCTGTACTTAGATTTTACAATTGATGATGTCTAATGGGAAAATACTATTTGATTATGATCAACTATTCATTTAAGTATTCAAATCGGGTTGTTTCATTTGTCGTATATAAATTTTAATTTTTGACGGCCAAATTCAGGCCTTAGTGTGCCTCATCCTAAAAATTTAACCTCATAATCAAATGGACACAACTGTCATGTGGGGGGGATAAAAATTAAATCTAATTAAAGAAAACCTTACCTTTTTAAAACTAATAGGTGCATTACTAGGAAACTTTGGAAAGTTAATCGGTGGTTGTGTATTTAATTCTCTGACGTCATCGAGAAATGCTTCCCAGTCCGGGTTTGTTGCAGCTCTTGGCGTCAGTAAGAGTACTGGATGGAATGCCTTTATATGCTTGTCGTTAACTTCTTTTTCATATGGTTCTTCAAGTTAACAATTATATAGTTTCGATTAATATCTATATAATTTATATTTTACAGCCTTGTAAAATGTTAACGTTTTGCATATAACACAATTGTTGAACTACTTTTCCCACATATAGAGCATAAAATAACATAAATGCGAGGTCGGTTTTACACACTGAACTTCAGCCTAAAGTGATCATAGAAGATTGAAATAAAAATCCTTGAAAAGATAACAACATCCAAGCAGCCCCAAAATTTAAAGTGTCCATATGATGGTACTCACTACAATGACCAAATGTTTATTTTTTTTACCTTTATTCTGCTGTCATGTTAAATAAAACAAAATTATCAGTGTTGAATAAATATAGAGAACTTAAGTATGCTTTATGTACATTTAAGTAGCATTAGAACCAAAACATAGGAAGTCCAAGATATAAACATAGCAAAAGAAGCACTCAAATCCAAACAAATCGAAACGGGAGCCAAATCGTACGACAGAGACAACTTTTAAATTCAATACTTTTCGAGGGCTTTCCGTATTAATTCGACATCTATTTCACTAACTAACGCTCATCATATCAAAGGAGTATAATGTCATTGTATAATCAATCGGTCTTTATTTTATGTTATTATTGGTCAGCTATTCCCTATGGATTTCAATTATACCTGTAGATTGGGTGCGTATGTATCCTTTTATTAGAAAATCTCTTAGCATGACATTTTTTAAAATATACAATTCAGAGGCGGATCCAGAATTTTGAAAAGGGGGGCCACTTTTGTGGATCTTATGATTCGTTAATTTTCTCCATTTCTAATGGAGATCAAGACCAAAATTTACCCCAAACTTATCATTTTTTCATAATTTTTTTCAACAAGGGAGCGGGCCCCCTTGGTCCGCCCCTGCAATTTTAAATATTCAAGAAAATTAAAATATACTTACTTTTAAGGAAATAGTGATCGGGGTCAGTATAATATGGTCTTTGATCAGCTGCAATAACAACATATTCTCCTGTATTTGTTTCTGGTTTTTCGTTCATGTCACGAACAAAATCTATTAATGCATGGTAATCCCCAAGGAATACGTAGACTGAAATGACAAAAAGTATTATCATAGCAACACACAGACTGAAATAACAAAAAGTAAATTCACAGAAACACGTTTGCTGGGATGATATACAATAATCTCCCATAAATACACAGGCTCAACTCACAAATAGCAACTAAAACAGCTACGTCTCAAGTACATGCATTTGTCGTATTATGAAGGATAATTTGAATAGGCATGTTTTTTAAGTAAGAGAATAATAATAGGCCAATATTACATTGATTTCAAACACTATCAAGAGGGGCTGACAAAAAATACTGCGACAAAAAACACAAATAAGACATGGATACTAAAGCAC
This sequence comes from Geukensia granosissima, assembly GCA_032357055.1. Taxonomy (NCBI): domain Eukaryota; kingdom Metazoa; phylum Mollusca; class Bivalvia; order Mytilida; family Mytilidae; genus Geukensia; species Geukensia granosissima. Next base: position 5,636 of record JAULBM010179981.1, read on the forward strand.
TCTAAAGACCTAATACCAAAAGTCTATCGAGGCAAATAAGATGCAAGGAATTGCGATTACTCTTGCTGTTTTAAAAATTCCTCGGAAAAACTAAACACAGTTTAGGTACTTAATACGAGGCAATCATGTAATATTCATTAAACCCTTCATACAAATTAAATTTACACATCATTAAAAAGAAATATTCTTGGCTTTATCTGATCTTTCAAAACGCGTTTTTGATACTTTTACATCTCTAGTAATTAATATGATTAATATAAGTGAAAATACACAATTCAAAATCTTGATTACTGCATTTTTCCTAAATTGACGCCCAAATTTGACCCAAATATTAGTTTTTATGACACAACAGTAAGTTTATGTGAAAAAGCTGTTTAATAATCGTCCTATAAAATTCATAACCTTAAATCATATTATTTTCATGATTTTGACATAACAACAGGGCATATTTGACTATTCCAACAAGAAGGTAATTTCGAGTCAAATCAAGTAATTTCTGAGTATTTTCACAATTAATGCAATTTCAATGTACAATGCATGTAACAGTTGTACAATCAATTAAACAAAATATGTTGCATTTTCTTTAAATTGGCATTTGTCAATACAAGCGATAGAGAATAATATATATTAGACATTTTTTATTTATCAGCCAAATTCTTTGACCAAAAACGCGGCTTAAAGACCTTTAATTTATCCCCCCGCCAAAAAAAACGGTAACTACATCTTATAAAAGTACTTTTGAAACAAGCGTAAATATTACTTAGTATTGTGGAAGATTGCATTGTATGTCGATCATACGAAATCAACTAGATGTAATTACTGTCGAAATGAAAACTTCCTTGACACACTTACAAATAATAACCTGTTGTCAAGTCTTAAATTATATATACTATGCCAATGTTTTCTAAATTTCATAGCAGTTTATTGAATTCAAAACTATTCCATGTAATTGGTATCCTGTTAAGACTCCATAGCTATACGTGTGCATGAATTGCTAGGTGTTTTTTTTTTTTCATAAAAAAAGTATGAGTTCAAGTCACATTCCTAAAATGAGAAATCATCCAACATGTATTTGGACTATTGTTTGGCCCTTGGATGCTTGAACCAATACAAAAAACTTTAAAAGCAAATATAAATTTTCTAAACCTTATTTGAAGCGATTAAGTCACAGAATTCAAATACCCCTCACCCCACCCCCTCAAAAAAATTTAAATAGGTTGAAGTCACATGGCTGGAATGCGAATTTGACCCTTTGAGCACCATGAGTCAAACTCATCTTCATGCTAACCGTAATTTTAATTAGCAAAAGAAAAACTTTCAATTTAAAGATAAGGAGATCCACATGCTTGAATAATGAAAAGGACTTTAAAAAAACGCTTCTTTGTACTTCTGTATAAAAATATTAACAACATACTGCGTATCTACTTGTTTTATGCAATCATGTAGCAAAATTTAAAGTAAAAATTTTTTTAGAAAATGTAGAAGGTGCTTAACTGACAGGAAAAGTATGACAGATATAAGGATAGACACTAGGCCAACGAATTTATCCCCGAACTTTCATTCGAAGGTGCGAGGAATATGACTTTTGAGGTCAAAACGGAAGTTTAATCGTGGTTTAATACAGGTTTCATAACGAGTCGGTACTGTATATCGCAGGGTACCAATTCAAGTTATATAATTTCAAAATAAAAAATAAACGAGCCTTTGGCTGAAGTTAAATCACGAGATACAACTCTTACGAGTTGCGAAACCTGTTTTTCCTATGATTAATTTACTAAACCGGCCAATAGAAATGTGCCCAATTTTTTTCAAATCATTGGATAGGCCAATTTAAAGCATGTATCTGTTTTATCATTAGTGTTAAATTCACCAGTCTCGTTATATACTTCAAATCTCAGTTCATGCAAAAAACGGATAAGATACCTAAACCATATGAGAAAAAATGAATCGCAATTGGCATTTGGCATTGACGAAATCAAGTAATGAAATTTTTTTTAATGTAGTGTAGAAATTATTCGTGTGAACTGAAAAACAGGTTTATGAGATCAAGCGTTCAATCACTTGTATATATTGTTAATATACTAATAATTAAAAGGATGAATGTTTAGCAAGAAATTGACTTCTAGAATTTAAGATAACAATAATGAAATACTAAATTGCTCAAAATTATTGGTGTTTGTGTATATTTAAAGCTTTAATAAAAAGGATCACCCGTCTTAAATAAATATTATTCATTGAACTAATGGGCGGAAGTAATATGAAAATCCATCGTATTGTTTTGTCTCTTAACGAGAAAGACAAAACAGTGTTGTTTTCATGTAAATATTTGACTCTTAAATAAGATATTTATTCCGAATCAATGCATCGTTGTAAAACATTTCTATCATATTTCACCTCATCTGTCTGATAATAAAGTCGCTCAGACGATACTTCTTTATCCTCAACAAAAGGTACTAGACACGTTTTGTGTTGGAATAACTGTATAATGGATATGTTTCTCATGATCAATTAAGCACTTACTTCTTGTATGCTTAAACGTCTTATCTAACAATTTTCTCATTTCAATATTTTTATCTCCAACAACAGTATAATAAGGCTCCTTGAAAGTCTCAGTTTGTGTTATAGCAATACCACTTTCTCTGGCCAATGTACAAAGACTTTCAGCCGTTTTATTCCATAATGGCGATTGTCCTGAAATCAGAGTTATAATCTTCCACTTGTGATGTTGTATCAGAGATATAATAGACTTTGACACTTTAGAAGTAGATGGCTGAACACGGATAAATGTCCTTCTACTCTTATCCCGATAAATTTCCGGCTCTGACGATGAAGATTCGTGACACCTCTGCAAGAAAAAAATCACAGCCTATATTGAAATGAACTAAGTTATGGTTGGACATATGCTTATCTTTTATTCACAGTATTGTTAATCTTAATATGGTCTGATAAGTGTTATTTTGTTTCAAAGGATGGATCTCAAGATATTTATATTTATTTTGTAAATAAAGTAAAATGAGAAAGAAAAGATGTTGATTAAATGTTGACTGCAGCAACATGCTCACAAGGCCTTTTTACAACTGAGCGGGGGTAGATAAAAATGGTTATTTAAAAAAACATTTTGCCGAAATCATACACATTTAATCAATATTAAGATTGTTTCTATAAGGAAAGAAACAAGAAACACATGTACAACGTGTCTGAAATAATTTTCTAAGGTAGTTCGTACAGAAAATTAGGTCAATTAAACTATTTTAATGTCAGGTCATTTGATTTATTTAAAATAAACTTGACAATTTTCAATTTTTAGAACGCTTAGATATTGTAAAACATCATCCCCACTCGCCTGAATATGAAGCATTGACTCTTTTGCTACGCACACTCGCCGCAAAACTTCACAATCAGGCTCACGGAATGATATTTTATAACGTATAGATGTCAAAAGCCCGACAACTTATACTAATGAATCATAATTTCGTTTGAGAAACCTACAGGCCACGAGGTGATCGGTTTACAGGATACTTGCGTTCCTTAATGAAAAAGGACATTGACTGCCCAGTTGGCATCCACTTTTGACAGCCTGAACACAACACACATGTACCAGCTAAACATACAGACAAAAGACTTTAAAAAAAATTCTCATTAACTATTGGCACAAAATACCACCTCGCGGCATGACTGTAAAACAACCGTATTTCACGTTTGAGTCAAAATTCTATAATATGTTATCTTCATGCTAGTGCCTCTCATTTTCGACTATGTGATTAACCCTATTTATACTGCCAAAATGTTACTCTTTTCATCTTAATTCTGAATGTCTTTATAATTCTTTTATTTATTTTGCCTTACAATATTCACTTTATAAAGTTAAAGATTGTCCCTAGGGTCTTTATATCCATTCAGTTCGTGGATTACAAGCTTTTGCTCCTCTGTTTACGTTCTATCTTTTAGTTTGTTTTATATTTGTCTTGTCTCTTTGGACTATGCACTTTTGATCTTTCGCATGGGTATTCTACGCTGGAGGTACATGTATGCCAAATGTGAGAACCGTTTTCCAGCAGTAGTCGATCGATCTTCACTTGGTTAGAAGGGATTTTATTTTTATATTATCGTCTCGCTTTGCCTCTACCCTAGTCAGAGACCTTATAGGTCAAAGTATTGAGCCGTTATCTCTGTTCTGCGTTTTTTTGTATTTTTATGTGATTATGCGCTATGTCTGTTGTTTTATTTTGTACCTTTAAAATTGGGTGGTTATACATATGTACCACGATCTTAGCTTCTATCAAGTGAAGATCGATCGACTACTGCTGGAAAACAGTTCACCTGGACAGTTTTAAAAACTCTCGGTATAATCTTTAACTTTAGGAAAATTTTACTTAATACTTAAAGGTGAGATAAATAAATTAATAATAAAGATATTTAAAACCGAGAGGAAATAGGATAACATTGTGGCAGTATAAATAAAATAATTCACATAGTCGAAAAATCTCATATGACTTTGAGGACCACTAGCATGAGGGTTAACTTATTATAAAATTACATGTTCTACTCATACATGAAGTACGGTTGTTTTACAGTCATGCCGTACGCATATTAATTAATGATCTATTTTGTCACTATCGTAACTACAAATCCATTCCTATACCTATTGTGATTAACATCGATTTTTACTATACACCGGCTTTGTCTACTGAGTAACACGACGGGTGCCACTAGTGGAGCAGGAGTTGCTTACCCTTCCGGAGCAACTGAACTCACTTTGGTTTGTATGTTACTCCAGCTTTAGTTTTCAGTGTAGTGTTGTGTGTTCTATGTTTGCCTTTCGTTTCATTTTGTTGGCAATGGTTTTGTCTGTTTTCTGACTTAACGACTACTGTCTGCCCCTTTGGCATCTTTGAATTCCTTATTGGTAAAATACTTTCTTAATCATTTCGCCACGCTTATTTGGAAACATTATTGAAAAGAGAGATGTGGTATTAGTCTTTATATTACATCCCTTTTGCGATTTTTGATCCCCGTTTCAGGTCTATATTCAAAATGATATGCTGTGTATAAATTGTACCCAAATAAATCAAAGATCTAATAGAGCAATCATTTTTTAAGATAAAGCATCAACCGAACCTTAAAACAAACAAGCACAACAAATAATTGAGCTCTTAGCTATTAAAGGAGAATTTTCAAAATTAATATTCAATTTATTTTTTTCCTAAATAAGTCTGTTTCAATTCAATTTAATAATTGTTCCATAATTTCCTAATCTGAAGATGTTTGCCGATTAAAGTTTCATTCTTATTACACATTTATGTTTAGTATGTTTGAACGTTCAAGACGCTCTGTCTAAATGGAAGGTAACTCTGGGTCAATATATACGATTATTTATACGTGTTCAATTGACCAATAGTATATCTCTCTCTATGTCTCCTCGCTAACTGATAAAATATACATATAATATATGTTTTTTCAGTTTCGAGGTGAAAAATAAATAACAAAAGAAAACAAATTAGGTGACCAAAATACAAATGTAGTAAATTATCAGCTTGACGGGGTACATTCTACTTATGTCAAGCTAACACTTCATGTAGTCAGGGTAGCAGACAACGGATTTAAATATATACATGTATTTCTATTTTAGGACATACTGGCTACAAATAGTTTGAAAGACATGTGGAGGAAGTAATTATTTTACTCAAAGAAATAACATTTGACATTCTATTTACCCTCTATTTATAACAGGCAAGGCAGATTAAAGAATACAATCTATGTCAAGGTGTTTCAGTATTTCTGTCAGTCTAGTAATCATTCAAGGTCAGATAACCAAAGAAGTTCAGATAAAGACTGATAATGCAGTTTCATTCTACTTTACCTTAACAGATTATCACTTTATACAAGTTTTGAAATGAATACAATGCGTCAAAATGTGTAACTACTTTCACTGTGTGAGAGAAATAACAATCATTGAAAATATTTGAAAAGATACAGTCATACTAACCGATATGATTATGATATATAAAATAAATTGAAATTAAATAATATAAACAGAAATCAAGAATTTCACACAGGGTGCAAACCATTAGGTACAGACATAAATAGTAGGTTTTTATAAGTCGGCTTACTTTGAGATTATGGCGGAGTATATGTATGTATGCTTTCTCGGATGATTTTAACAGTATGTCTTTTACTAAATGTATTTTTTTTACTTTTGAACACAAGAAAAGGGGTAGGGTTTGAATCAAATTAATCAAATGTTATTCAATCCCGCCACAAGTTGCTTGCGCCTGTAACAACTGAAATGTCTGCCATTTTATTGTCTATATGAAATGTTTTACTACTGTTATAGTTACGAATTTTAAGGTATTTCGATGTCATTTAATATTTATACAAAGTTTTAAATCGAGCGATTTAGTCCTCGTTACGACGAGTACCCAAGTGTGATTCCATGCTTGCTGTGCAGACGTCTCGATTTTGAACTTTCAGTGGCTGTTTAAAGTTAGCGAGATGTCGTGCGATTTCCTTGCTATTTACTCATTAAATTTCTTTTCTTTAATAAATACAAAGAAAAAGTTAATCAACTCACATTTTTTCGGAATTACCAAGAATGAGAACAAAAAAGCGAAATATTTATAGGTTACACTACACTAAATCTAAAAATAGCATAGTGCCGTAGTCAAAAGCTAGAAGTAAATAAACAGCAATGGCTGACTTTAACTTTCAACTAATCTGCTGTACATAGTCTCACTGCATCAGTTTTAGAATGTAAAATTAAGAAATGTGTAAGAAAGAAAGTAATTCCAAATTTATTGAAATTGGTGACATAATTTGTTTTCTACGAAAATCCAAAGGCAGGCTAATATTTTGTAAAATTTGACCTTATGAACATGCTTGAACTGACGGGTCAAGAGGTCAATCAGCTGAAAATTTCTTGAATGACATTAAACCTTCCGTGTCGTTTAATATGTTTTGCCTGGGTCATGGCACTTTCAGAAAAAATTGGTGTCACTGAAATTGAACTTCAGGTAAAAATTTTCTTAGCAAAAATGTTATAATGGCCGCCTTTGGAGTTTGATTTTCTGTAGTTAGCCTCATATCAAAACTCATTAATGACCTATATAAAGAACATAAAATCGGCTGTAAATAACAAACATAATTTAAAGAAATTTAATGATTATCACAATAGAATATCACAAGGCGATTTTTGCAGTAAAACATGTCAATTTTAAGTATTGGTCCTCATAGTTGGAAAACCATGGAAACTAAACAGTTTCTCTTTTCAGTACAGTTTATAATACCCGTGTGAGAGATGTAAAGTTCATAGAACAAAGAAACAAGACAAATTGAAACAAACTAAAACAAATCGAAAACAAAAAAGAGCAGAGGCCTTGAATTCACGAACTTTTTTTACAAAACAGGAGTGGGATCAGGTGCTCATGAAGGAGCAATCATCCCCTGTCCCGCGTGAAAAACCAGTCGTAGAATCCTTTACATCTTATCCTGGTTAACGTTAAAATGACACTCTTAAGCCTCATAACACCACGTGCATGAATGCGCATCGTGCATCGATTGTGACTATACACCGGCTTTGACTACTGAGTAACACGACAGGTGCCACTAGTGGAGCAGAAGTTGCTTACCCTTCCGGAGCACCTGAACTCACCCTGGTTTTTGTAGGGTTCATGTTACTATAGCTTTAGATTTCAGTGTAGTGTTGTGTGTTCTATGTTTGTTTTTTGTTTCATTTTGTTGGCCATGGTCTGGTCTTTCGACTTAACAATTTCTGTCTGCCCCTTTGGTATCTTCGAAATTCCTTCTACATATTTTTTTCTATGGTTAGATAATAATCTATTATTAATTGATCATGATCCTCTGATTATTAACAGTAATCAATTAGGAAAAATCTCTGATTCCCTAACACTAACCACAGTATGTACATGTAACCCCCACTTCTGGCATGGGTAAATAGTCATTTCCTAACTCTTATTTGCATAAGTGGACATTCATGACATTTCTTTTAGCATCATGGACATGAACAGGTTTGTTCCACTCTGATTCTCATTGGTTGAGTGTGGTACAGGAAGTATTGTACACAGTTCTACAGAAAGTATCGTACACAGACGTATAGGAGGTATCGTACACAGACATACAGGAAGTATTGTACACAGACGTACAGGAGGTATCATCATACACAGACGTACAGGAAATTAATTTATTTTAGTTATTTTTTTGCAAGGAACTTTGCCTCAACAAGTGTCTGCTTCAAGTCCAACTGCATCATGTTAAACTATTCATGTCCTGTTTATGGACCAAGTGAGTTTTCAAATTTCTAAAAAATGAGTGATCTCTGAACATTCATTTTGACCTCAACTATTTTTTATATTAATCCTGGGGTGATGTGATAATTATAGTTTTCAATCAATGTATTTAAATTCAATTGTGATTATTCTGCTCAATTTGGATGCTGTTATTAGCATAATAAATCTCTTATTTGGCCTGTCTTTTAATAATTAACACGAGAGAACCCCGCTTACGACTATAAAACATGTGTTTATGTTTGTTGTTGAAAAACCAATATAGCCTTGTCATACACAGAAAACCAGTGCCCTGAGGTTAATGGATATGTATACAAGGCATATTTGTTTTTAAAGTATTTTTTAGCGACGGACTTTACAAACCTAAGGTCACTCTTATCGGTTTTATCGCTCATTTTTCGACATGATAGTAAACTTGTCAAATAGGTCGACTGTTGACATTTTTCTCCTATTTGTGTTTATTTTTGGATAACTGTTTCTTTTCTATAATTAATATGTGTTGGCGAAGGAAAAACAGTAAACCAGTCATCTTGGAAAGCCGAACAAAAACCGAAGCGAATGACAACGGACATTAAAATTGGGTGTTCTCGTCGAGGTCCGCACTCTCCAAATAAAGAGCACTAAATTAAATGTTAAAAAATCATCAACCACCACATGTAAAAAGACCAGTATTTTATCTGTTTATTAATAGCCTTGTATATCATTTAATACACAAATTGACACAGTACGTATTTTTTCATTCCAATTAAGCTGTCATTCATAAATAACAGGTCAGCATCTGTATTTTATCAAAGAGATTTTGTTACTGCTTTGTGGCTATCACCCCATGCTGACATAGTATGTAGAAAATGTTGCACGTGCATGTTATTCAATCATTATAGCAGACGACATTATTAAGGATCGGTCATATTACAAAAATTTCACTTTTGTTCCTTGATATTACTTTATTGTAAATAAGAAAAAATGAAAGATTTACGGGGCATAAAAGAGGAAAATGTTTAAATTGTGAAGGGTGTGATGAATTTGTAGGAAAATTTAGGTGTGATTACTGTGACTGTGTTGCAGCAATGCACGAACGGTCAGAGGAAAATTATGAACCTGAGCCAAAGAAAATAAAACTTGCTGAAAGTGTGGATTCTTCTGGTGAATATGAATTTAAGCACACTTTGACTGGGACATAAGCAGTACATGAACTTTCTCCGACTTTAACTTCTTATGATGAGAAGGGTCAGATTAATTATACCTTGTTCAAATAGACTATGAAAAACCTGAATCCTCTTTGTCTTCTGAAATTCCTACTGCACCCAGAACTGAAACATTAGCTATAATTGAGTCTAACAACACCGAGGAAAAAATGTAAATAGGGCAGATTTATCAACTTAAGTATATGAATATGTTATAAATTTTACAGGTAGTAATATATGAATGGGGGGCTCTCAATTTTTCAGCTGTTCACCCCTACCAGAAAAAATGGGAACGTACCCCCCCCCTCCACGATCCCATTCCTTCCCTACTTTAAATTAAACATACATTTTTTTAATTGATAAATGAATTGATTGGACAAAAGGCATATCCATTACTAGCCCTCTTCTAGAATACCGTGACGGTGCAGTATGTCATGTATGTTACATATAATACCAAATCTTAGATATACTCTGTTAGAATACTAACACAAAAGTCGACCAAACACCAGCTTGACTCTTTAGCCAATACTTTTTTTTTAAAATTTTTCAGCCCTTTTGGGGTCCCAGAATATCCTATGGGCTATTTGTTGGAAAAATGAACAATTGTCACGCATCTCCTATATCTAGACTAAAGTATACCAAACATCAATTTTCTATTTATTAAAACAGGAAAAGTCTCCATGTAATTGGGCCCCCAAAATTGTAGCAAGTGGGCCTCTTGTTTATAATAAACTATTTTTAACAATCTGTTATACCTGGGATTAAAAAACACCTTTTTAATCCAAGATTGTAATTTAACTATCAGGTACTGTTTTAACATACTAAGTAAAAAGTGATCTATTTCATGATAGGTTTCAAATTTATTTCCACAATTTGGTCATGAATGATAATATTGAAAAGCTGAGGGAGGGGTTAAAAGAGAATGAATATACTGATAGACCATTTACTGTTCAAGAAATTAAAAAATGTGTCAATAAACTTAGGATAGGAAAAAGTGCTGGACCAGACTGTATACCAAATGAAATTATTAAATTTAGTAGTGTTGTAACTTGTAAATCTATCACTAAACTCTTTAATCTGATCTTAGATTCTGGCAAGTATCCAGATAATTGGAGAAAGTCATATACTGTACTCATATTTAAATCTGGAGACTTTACAAATCTGAATAATTACAGGGGTATATCCCTCCAAAACTGCATTGCCAAACTCTTCAGTGCTGTAATGAATTGTAGAGTATTGGAATATTATGAGAATTTATTTGCAAATCAACAGTTTGGTTTCAGAACTAACCACAGAACCACAGATAGTATATTTATATTAAAGTCATTAATCTCCAAATATGTCAACAAAAATAAAGATAAAATATATGCATGTTTTGTGGATTTACGCAGAGCGTTTGATTCGTTATGGCATAATGGGTTGAGATATAAATTGATAAAGGATGGGTTGGGAAGAAAATTACTTAATGTAATAAGTGACATGTATAGTTCATGTGAATCGGCAGTTAAATTTGATCATAAAATATCTAATTTTTTCGAACTGGAGAGGGGAGTTAAACAAGGGGATAGCTTAAGCCCTACTCTATTTAATTGTTTTATAAATGATATGCACCAAATTTTTGACCAGACCTGTCAACCATTAGTTTTACAAAATTCTGAAATTTCTAGTCTTAGTTTTGCAGATGATTTAGTTATTTTTTCCAAAACACACACGGGTCTTCAAAACTGTTTACTAAAATTAGAGAAGTACTGTTATGACTGGCAATTGACTGTTAATGTAAAGAAAACTAAAGTATTAACTTTCCAAAATAGGTATTCACCTACTCATGCTCTTTTTTATAATAACTGTGCCTTAGATGAAACAAAAGAATATAACTTTTTAGGTAACGTAATAGACTATAGAGGTAGCTTCAAGAGAACGGTTCAAGAACTGACCAAGAAAGGATTAAAGGCTGTTTTTGCCTTAAAGAGTCGTTTCTCAAATTTTCAATCCATACCTGTTAATCTGTCACTAAAATTGTTTGATACATTAGTCAGACCTATACTATTATATAACTCAGAAATATGGTTCATGGAAAATTATATTAATATTTTAAAATCTTCTAAACGTGCAGAACAGCATGGATCTATTTGTGACATTTTGTCTTTAGAGGACAAATTTAGTTTTGAAATTGTTCACAACAGATATTGTAAGTCAGTCTTAGGATTGAAAAAAACTGCATGTAATATAGCCGCGAAATTAGAACTAGGCAGATTTCCGTTGGCATCATTTATTAAAACACAGGCTATGTTGTACTTTTGTAGACTAAATTCTACTGGAATAAATCCGTTGTTGTATGAGGCTTTGCAGCTTAATAAAACTCTTGATAGCCAAGGAATATATACTTGGTATAGCTTTGCTTGTAATATATTTAAAGAAGCTAATTTGGATATATCAGATTTTGATGATTTTGATAAATCTTTTAGAAATATTAAATTTTCATTGAAAAAAAAGTTTAAAAGGGTCAACTTTGAAAATTACACATCTAGGTTTTTTGACAAATTATCGTCTTTAACTGATAGCTCAAAATTACTTCTTTATAGCAAACTCAAAACAGAAT
>JAULBM010180086.1:5766-17716 GCA_032357055.1 Geukensia granosissima
GATTGTGTCAAAGGCCCCCCCCCCCCCCCCCCCACACACTTGGATTCACTGAGCACATAATTAATTCTTCAATATTTCCCAATTGTTCTTGTATGTAAATTCCTGCATAGAAAGGTGGCTTTTTTTTAACTTTTTTGCCAAATTCACCTGAATTTCATCAGTAGAAACACTGTAAATCTGAGGCGATTTATTGTTAGAAATTAACAAGAAGGCTAAATTGACCAACTTACCTCTATTATGCTGTGATTTGCAGAAAACAATTTCGACGTTAGTGAAATCATCTGATCTTACTCATTTGAATATCCAACACCGTTTTCGAATAAGGGTAGCGTTAACAGACAGCATGGAAGCGTCCGATAAGGACAACACTCGCAACACTAGTGTTGTGTCTTGACATGCGCAATGGTTAGAAACACTGGTACTAAATAAAACAGCCGAGAACCAACAAATATGGTGGACAATTATACTCTAGCGCTGTTAATGCAAATTGAAGAGGACGATTTTGGGGATTCAGATGACGATAATGAAGAGGACATCGATGACGACTTACTACCTTTGTTCATCTCAGCTTATAAGCCAATCAGACAATTCGTACCGTCTGTGCATAATTTTGCTGAGCGAACAGTACAAGATTTTACGGACATAGATTTTAGGGAACATTTTCGCATTACAAAGTGTACTTTTTTAATATTGATGCAAGAAATAGAACCCGCAATTGAACATGCACACAGACTACAAGGAAAAAAACCTTTAAGTGCAGAAAAGCAGGTCTTAATAACTTTATGGTACTTGTGTAACAAAGCAAGTATGAGAGAAGTGGCATTATTATTCGGTGTTTCTAGGTCGACCGTTTTTGGTTGTGTTCATGGTGTCTGTGCCGCAATATGTAACATAAGACAACGGGTAATTCAATGGCCTGATCGATTCAAACAGCAAGAAAATTCAGACTCTTTTGAAGAACAATGTACAATTCCAGGTATAATAGGTGCTATCGACGGGTCTCTCATCAGACTAAGTAACATTCCAAACAATGACAATGATTTTATTAACAGGAAAGGGTACCCTTCTCTACAGTTGCAAGTCATATTAGATTTAGACCTAATGATAATGGATTGTTATGTTGGATGGCCTGGTTCAAATCACGATGCCAGAGTTTGGAGAAATTCTCCAGTTTACCAAGAAGCAGAACAGGGACATTTATTTTACATTAATAACTTTATTATAGGTATATACATGCACCATAAGTACACAAAAGTCATGTACATGTGAGCTGTAAAATGGCCAAAGAATAATTAGATTTTAAACTATTAATTCCATGTGAATTCTTAGCATAAACTTTTTCAAAATGTAAAAAAATTAACAACAATGTATAAACAGAAAAGACCATGCCGATCCCTGGCTTATGAAGGCACATAAAGTATGTATCTGCATTGAGTATGTTTGTGGTCAACCTTCCCTCTAACAAGGGACAGTAGTTTGACAATAAAATAATAAAACAAATCATTACATTCTGCCTAATTAATTATTTGATTTCACTTTTGAGTTTAATACAAAATACAGTCTCCTTAATATCAGAAACAAACCTATTACTGAACATGTCTTTCATTTAATTTGATTCCATTTTCTTGTGATTAAAAACAGAAATGCTCACAGTTCAGGATTTATTTCATAATATATATTTATGTACAAATTTGTAGATCTGTATCATTTAAGGGGATTCCGCATACCCATTGAGCAACTACCCGATGACTCCGTTCAGAGAAAATGGTCACTTGATAAGAGGAAAGATACGATACAACAAAAAAGTTTCAAGTGCAAGAAGTTGTTGAACGTTGTTTTGGTCAACTGAAGAGTAGATTCAGAAAATTATGTGACATGCCTTGTAAAAATGTTGGAAGAGCTTGCAGAATGATTACAGCATGTTGTGTTTAACACATTTTTAACACAACTCAAATGGAGACATGATTGACGACCTCTTCCAGAATATACAGCAGAACAATAATGTCAATAAATATACAACAATCAACCGTGTGCTAAACGCAATGCTATTGTAAGCTTTTTGATGAATCTTTAAAATGAAATAAACGTACTTCTATCCTGAAGTTATATACTTAATGACGATGTCTCTAAGTTGAAGCTTTACGAAATGCTTCGATATTACATGTACCTTACTTGAACACAACTTTCAGACTTAAGTGTCTTTTGTCAGAACTGATGCATTTATATTGGAAAGAAATTTATATTGCCTGTAAACTATCTTTTTCAAATTAGAGTTTTAAACAAATCAAGAAAGCATAGTGAATTGATGAATTTTATCTTATGAACAATTATACCATATTTAATTTTTGATAGTGTAAACATGTATATTTGTAATAATTTAGTGTATGAACAAAAATTCCAGGAGTTTGGTAGCACCACAAACAGTCGTTGTATACAATTGTGAAGGGTACCATTTATCATATATACCAAAGTTTAGATCTGATTTAGTTAGTAGTTCTAAACAAGAAGATTTTTAATATAAATCCCATAGGCATGATAGAATCATGGTAAAGCTGTGTAGCAAATTTCAAATCATTCCCATAAAGTAGGTTTTAGTTGATGAACAATTTCAGGTGCACAAACTAAGTTTAAGTCTGGTTAACAGGAAGTTAACATGTGGCATCCATGAAAGTCACTCACATGATATACCTTACTGCTTAGAAGCAACATATCAAATTTCAAATCATTCCCTAGAGTGGTTGCTGAATTTTATCTGATGAAAATTTATGTGGATATACGGACATATAATTTTGTACAGGTTAACTTGGGGAAAACAGGATGTTAACCGTCAAAATCACAACATAACTCATAATGGTGAAACTGTATACCAAATTTCAAATCAGTTTAGTTTGTTCTCGCTGAGTTTTAGCTGACGAAAATTTTTCAGACATTTACACAGGTATAAGTCCCGTAAACAGGAAGTAATTGGCGACATCCATGAAATTTTCTCATACGATACAACTCAATGTGCTGAAGTTACATACGAAGTTTCAAATTCCAATGAGTGGTTGCTGAGTTTACACAAAGGGTCAACTAATAGCTATGAAGTCACAGCCTGCATAGAATAGCTAAAACCCAGTTTGACACTATATAACAGGGCTGCATTAATTAATTAAATATTCCAGTACATTTTTGTAAGTTTATGAGCATCTGAGAAATAAAGTGAAATGTAAAATTAAATAGGAAGCCAATGATGCAAGAAAAGTAGGTCTAAGTGACTTATATGGCTGAGATAAATCAAGAGGCTGCATTAAAATATTCAAGTACATTTCTGTAAGTTTAGAGCATCTGAGAAATAAAGTGAAATGCAAAATTAAACAGAAGCCAATGATGCATGAAAAGAAGGTCAAAGTGACTTATTCGGCTGAGATGAATCAATACTACCCTCCAAGTAGTATTTGAAGAAAGTATTAAGACTTAAAATTTAACCACAGTCAATGATACATGAAATGTAGGTCAAAGTGACTTAATTTGGGTTGGATGTTGCCACATGACGCATCTTCATACCAAACTACATGGTGCTAGGCCACACAGAATCTGAAAAAGAGTGGGATATTTAACTTAACCTGAGCCACTGATGCATGAAAAGAAGGTCAATGTACATGTGATGAGTTTCATTGAAACAACATGAGGCATGAGCCGTTAAAGAATCAATCTGTGTAAAAAAAGTAGACAACTGTCTCATATCTTATTAGTTTTTGGAGAACTCATCATGAAATCAGAAACAATTGACTTTGTTTTTCCCTGGTCATTTTGATGAAAAGCACGATTAAAGCAAAGCATGTAATAAACTTGATTTATTATAATAAATCATAAAAGAACAAACAAACTCATACAAAATAAAACAAGATAAAGAATATTTGATTAAACCTCTTTGGCACAGTATAATATAAATAAATTTACAATGTAATAAATAAAAAACAAAACAAGCTAAATATCTGACTGATTTTTTTCTTTTTCTTTTTTTTTCTTCTTTTTCTTTTTCACAACAATAGCACTTTGTAACCTTGTTACAATTATACTGTGGAATTCTTCAAGAGAAATAACACTTGTGTTTGAAATCCTAACAAGATTTGGGTCAGAATTCTCCTCCAAATCTTGCAAATCACTGATTGAAAAAGTCTTTGTCGATTCCTCGGAATAACTTTCTGAATAAATCATGTCCGAATAATTCAAAAAACATTCAAGTCTTTACAGTCCATAGAAGGTTTGCCATAATTGAATGTTTGTAAATTAAATCCGTAGTAATCCCAAGAATTGTATAATTTCCATGCATATGTCACCTGTGAAGATTCTAACCTAAAAAAAATGCATCGTAATGTTTTTCAAATTACTTATTAGACAGTAAGACAAAGATCTATGACACAGATATTTTCAAAATTTTTATAAACATGTTAAAAATGCACTCGAACAAAACAGGCTAAATGTAGAGGCAAGTCCTTTTTGCAACATTTGGCCAAATGAAGATACTTTTAATTAATCTCATATTTATGATTTGGAATGTTTAACCAATTCTCTTAAAATTTCCGTTTTCTCCTCATGTTGTCTCCTCATTAACTCTAACCTTTCCTGTCTATACCTTTCCAATTCTTTTCTATGCTCTTCTTGGCTTTCCTTGTACTCTTTGAAAAGGGCAATGGTCTCATCCTCTTTATTTCTTCTTTTCTTAATTCCTTTGGCCTTCTTTTTTTGGAACAACTCTTTTCCTTTACATCACCATTGGAGATGTCTTCTTTTTCATTATCAGAATCAGAATCTGCTTCATTTTCAGTATTTTCTATATTCTTTTCAAAGCTGTTAAGTGACCCCATTTCATACTGTGGTTTAGTTCCACTTTTGTGACCGTATAAATTATTGAACTCGGAATAAAAAGGACAGGTTTTTCTTTCTTCTCCTGTTTGGGAATTAGAATCTATTGTTTTTTTGTATTCACGCTTCAAACTTTTCCATTTATTCGAACATTGCATAGATGTTACATTTATTTTTTGTGTTCTAAGGTCAGCCGCAATCTTATCCCATAAGATTTTGTGAACTTTATGGGATAAGAATTCCTGCTCCCTTTCAGATCTTAGAAGAAACAAGGCTTTCGACTCTTTTTCTGTCCAGACTTTAATATCTAAAATAAACATGAAAAACTTTAAAAGATGGAATATGTGTAATACATTAGTAGCAAAATCTTCAAGACAATTTGAAAAATGCTCAGGAAGAAGGAAATTTAATATCTATTTTCTTATGATATTATAGAATGAACCAATGAACCCTAAAAAAGAAATTATGTTGTTGAAACACTGTAAAATCTATTCTGTGTGTTGTCTGTGCACCCTCTGTACTCTTTTTTTACATGATTTATTATCCTTTGAGCGTGTTGAGTGGACTAGCAAATCATTTTTGTTAGTAAGATTTTTTGTTGGCTCTGCCAATAAATTCAGATTCATGAACAATATTTGGAAATAAGAATTGAAATATATTTATGCACATTTTAATGTAAATATCTGCAGTGCATAGTTTGTGTATTTGCAAATACCTACCACTAGAGCTGGGGCAGTCTTGAAGTTGAATGCTTGAGGGAGGTTTTTCCACATCTTGAGTGCTTTCACAACCCAGTAGATTTACTTGCCTCTTGATGGTGGCAAAAGCAAATGCTTTCATATTTGGATCTGCAAAAAAAAAATGTTTAACACAAAGTGAATAAAGACACATCATATCACAAAGAATTTAAATTAATCTTAGAATGGTCTACTGCAACACTGTGCCACTAAATATTGTCATTTCAGTACTTGATCCCACATTCATATTGATCAATACTGTGCTGAGTAAATAACAAACATAATTATGAAACAAATACAATATGCATGATGTGAAATGGACTCCATATTGTTACATAAATAATTCTAACTCAAATAATCCTTAAAATCAGCTATGAAGATATAAATGTACGTAGAAAAAGGTAAAATTATACAATTATATATAATTCAACCTACATTTTACTCTATATATACATGTATGCTCTAAAATAAAGAAAAAAATGCATATACATGTATAAAGAAGCCATATATTCAACACAGGAAACTACATGTATTATGCTTACCATCTGAGTTAATCATTTCAACCAAACCAGCATCTGCTTTTACTACATATTCTTTGTCATCGACTGTAACTTTAAGTAAAAATCTGAAAAATAATAATGTGATGACAATTTCAAATTTTAACTCTTTTCTAGTACAACATGGTACAACAAATTGTTAAAAACAAATTCAAGTGACTGAGATTTCTGTATTTTTTTCAATGATATTTAAGGCACTGGGAACATATTCAGATTTAAAAAAAAAATTCACAATGGTTTGGGGTTTTTATTTGGGTATGATTTTTATCATCTTGCTGTACTTCCCAAATAGAAAATACTGCAGTTAACCCTGATTTCTCTCGAGTTAAACCCAAACATAATTTTTGAAGTATGAAAATGAAGTATCAAAAAATTTACCGGTGTATGGCAGCAGCCATTTTATTAAATTGGGGTTGAGGTTGCCTTGGACTTATTTTCACATCAAACATTTCCAATTATTAAAACCATTATTATTTAGTCAAAAACAACATTTTACTTCCAATTTTACAATTGTTTTTATTATATGCATGCAGCTCTGGTTCAAACTGAAACCCAACCTAAAAAATTTAAAGCACACACCATCCCCTCTGAAAAACAATTGTTTTTTGTCTTAATCCACCCCCAATCCCTTTTTCCAAAAAAAAAGAATTGCGTCTTACATGTATTTAAAGTAAAGGTGAATTTAATTGCTGAAGGTGGCATATTGAATCAAACAATTTGTATACATGTTTATCACTATTTGTCGACAGAGGAATTGTGTGAATGTGTGGCCCAGTGTTTAATATTGCACTTTTTGGGAAGTTAACTCCTCGGTTAACTCTGGTAAAGTCATGGTCAGGCCTTGGAACTGGGTAGGCAAATTTATTTATGCTAGGCATTAATGTACCAACACAGGCTGCTAAGGGAATGACCATTTAACTTTAAGGGGGAGGGGGTATGTTTTTTTTTCTCAAACAGAAAGTTATTTTTCAGTTGTGCACAAAAATAGATTTTTACAGTAGTTATTCTTAGTGGCAAGTCTCAATTTTTTTTCTCAAAATTTATACTAGGCCATATGGGTGAAAACTGAAAAAAGAATTTTTTCCCAGTTTAGTCAGAAACTGCTTTTTTTAAAGTCAGGAATACGAATATTTTTTTTCAGGAAAAAAACAATACCCCCCCCCTTTAGAGTTATATGGTTGTACTTTGCACATTTATGGTGGTGTTTCTAATAAGCGAAAGCTCAAACACAGACAACAAAAAGGACCCCCGTTTTAATAACTCTAAAAAGAGGGGTATTGCTTCTTCAATACCCTTTACCTGTTTACATATTATATCTGTTTATGGGAGAAACTGCCTTCATAAAAAAAAAAATTTTTTATTGCTAGGATTTTTTTTTCACATAAAGTTTTTTTTACAAAAAAACTGTAACCCCTATCCATCTAAGTTGTTCCACTAAAGTCAAAATATAGGACACTGACTGACCCATAGAAAATGGGTAATATATTTTTTATTTTCAATGAATTATTGCAAAAAAAGACATTATAAGCTTCCCTTTCTAGTGAACATTGCCTGATAATTCTGTTGTTGTCACAAATAACTTTGAAATGAAATTATTGATGCAGTTGTTTGGATTGTGACTTGATAATTTTCCAAAAAATCTAGTTCAATGGAAAAGACGTTATATTTCATAAAATTGACTGAATTGTTAGTTAGACTTCATATGCAGGCTAAGCTAGCAAATTTTTTAAAAAATACATCAATAAACAGAAGAAAAATAGGTAAAATCTTATTTTGCCTTGGTGGTATTCGAGTGCACCCTAAAAGAAACACACCGTAAAATATTAAAATATTCCAACATAAATGAATTCTAAGATAAATTATATCGAGCTTGCCCTGCAGAAGATATCAAAGAACTGAATTATACTTATTTTATCAAAACCAATGCTTATTCAAACTCCATTGATTTTTTTTTTAGAAAATTAGCAAGTCTTGCCAACATATAAGTAAATGGGTTTTTTACTTCGTTTTAAGATCTATTTTGTTGACAAGAAAAAATGTAAAAGTAATATGTATCAGCTAAATAATTTTGCAATAGTTTCACATCTTAACTCTTTAAAATTATGAAAACATTGGCAATTTTCTATAGCCTATCGATGTCCCAGATTTTGACTTTAGTGGAACCTTAAAGCTCTCAACACTCCATGCATATCCAATTGAATCTTTCAGATTGTTCCAGTCAGTGAGGTTTTTTACAAAAAATGAAAATTGTTGGAAATTGTTGGGTCCTGCTTGTTGCAATGTCAAAGCAAACCGAGTTATTTCCTACTTGTTTCTCAATTATTAATCCCTACTGGGATTCGAATCCGGGAGAAAATTTTTTGCTTTGGCCTCCTGGGATTCGAATCCGGGAGAAAATTTTCTCCCGGATTCGAATCCCAGTAGGGATTACTCAATTATATTTGTTGCTTGGTGGTCTTAATTCAATTTTTTAACAATGATGGTTCTTCCCTGTCTTGACTTTTTTAAATACTGGTAAGAAAATCTGCATTGTCTTTTAGGCAAGATGAGCTAAATAAATTTAATAAAAAAACAATGTTTGACCATGCAACGTACATATATATGCAGTGTGTACCTTTTCATCGGGTCCAGAATAGGAAAGGGATATTATCCAATTTTCTTTCGCGTCTGTAACATGTGTAAAGTCCTCCGCTAAACGGAGAACTACAATAATGTTAACCTGGGTGCATGAGGGTTTTGGACAAAACATACTTCCAGCTATGTTTTTCTATTCATGATTAAATAAACTGAACCTTTTTTAACGATTTCTTGTTTGCTACTTTGCTCACTCTACATTGTACAATCAAGAATATCACTGATACATGTATAGAGGAATATCAATAGGAGACAATATTGGTAAGCTATTTAATAAAATACTGAATAATAGGTTATCCAGTTTTCTATTAGATAGGCAACTTATTAAAAAAGAACAAATAGGATTTGTGGAAGGATGTCGTACTAGTGATCACATGTTTGTTCTAAGATCACTGATACAAAAATATGTTAAAAATGATTCAAAACCATTATATGCATGCTTCGTTGACTTCAGACGAGCTTTTGATTCCATATCTCATCTTCATTTACTGTATAAACTAAAACTTATTGAAGTGGGAACCAAGTTTTATAATATTGTTAAAAATATGTATGACAACTCTTTTT
This sequence comes from Geukensia granosissima, assembly GCA_032357055.1. Classification (NCBI taxonomy): domain Eukaryota; kingdom Metazoa; phylum Mollusca; class Bivalvia; order Mytilida; family Mytilidae; genus Geukensia; species Geukensia granosissima. The sequence goes on from JAULBM010180086.1 coordinate 15,107, forward strand.
CATGTGTTAAAGTTGATCAAACCAGGACTGATTTCTTTAAGTGTAGTCTTGGAGTACGTCAAGGGGATACTATGAGTCCAAATTTGTTTAAATTATATATTAATGATTTACCAAGCTATTTTGATTCATCTTGTGATCCAGTACATATTAATAACTGTTCAGTGAACTCTTTATTGTATGCAGATGATGTTGTTCTGCTTTCTACATCTGAAAAAGGGCTCCAAAAATGTGTTGATAAATTAGCTGAATTTTCCAGAGACTGGAAAATGACAGTAAATTTAAAGAAAACCAAAATTATGGTATTTAACAAAGCTGGTCGAAAAACAAAAATTCAAATAAAATACAATGATCAGCTATTAGAAAATGTTCAACAATATAAATATTTAGGAATGGTTTTTTCAGCATCAGGTTCCTTTTCAGCAGCAAAAACTGAATTATATAACAAGGGGTTTAAAGCATTTTTTAAATTGAGAAAAACATTTGATAAAATAGCTCCTAATGCAAAAGTCATGCTACATATATTTGAACACACTATTAAACCTATTATCTTATATGGTTCAGAGATTTGGGGTTTTTTCTCCCCAATCAAATTTTCAGACAATATAGATAGATACATCAAAAAAGAAATTGATTCTCTTATTTTGGAGAAACTGCATACAAAATGTTGTAAATATATATTAGGTGTAAGAACCAAATCTTCCAATGATGCAAGTAGAGGAGAATTGGGTAGTCTACCATTATTGTATTATGTTATATTAAACTTAATTAAATATTGGTGTCATATAATTGAAACTGACCCAAAATGTAAAGCAACCTCACTTTTGTACAATGCTTTTATTATGTCAAAAAATATGGATAATGAACATAAAGAATCCTGGTATGGTTGCATCAGAGAAATTTTTAAATATTTGGAACTAGATTTTTTATTCCAAAATCCTGACAGGTTTAAGAAAAATTATATTACTAATACTGTAAAAGCAAGATTAAGAACTAAATTTGTTTATATATGGAAAGAAAATCTACATAATGATAATAAACGAAATGCAACATGTGGAAATAAACTCAGAACATATAGAACCTTTAAAAGGGATTTTTCTTTTGAACCATATTTATTGATGGGAAGTAGAGAAGAAAAACAATTATTGACAAAATTTAGAATAAGCGATCACTCTCTGGAAATTGAGAGAGGAAGGTATATTGGTTTAAATGTTAAAGAAAGAATTTGTAAAACCTGCAATAAAGAAACAGAGGATGAAATACATTTCTTATTAAAATGTCATGTCTATTCAAATGAGCGGGATAATCATCTTTCAAAAATTTTAAAAACAAATAAAAATTTTGATAAGTTGTCTGATGCAGAAAAATTTATTTGGTTACTTTCATCAGAAGATAAGTGTTTGATTAAAGTCTTATATATGATACTGAAAGATTTTTATGTAAAAAGAAGTAATATAATAGATATAAACAACAAAAATTAACATATATTTTATAGAGGGTTCTCTGATGCAGTGTGTTTCCTGAAGGGTTACAGAGTACTTACTACATGTATAAACATGTCTACTGGTGTGGTCAATTTCTGCTATGTTTATAATTTATGTTTTTTCTTAGTTTATTGAATTATTCAAATCAATCATTATATTATGTTACTGTTATGATTTGTTTCTACTACTACAATTATTATTATTGTTATATTATGCTTGATTGTAGCTCGTTTTACGGGCGCCTTTGTTGGCAAAATTAAAATTATTGTCTATTGTCTATTGTCTATACTCTCCGTATTCAGGTGCGGCTGGAATGTTGCTAGACATGAACGGAAAGGATACAATCGGAAAATCAAAGTCATCTCTCTTGTCGGAAAGTTTTGTTCTTAACTCGCCCTTACTGTCAATTTCTAGGTGTAATTCTAGGTAAGAAGCAGACATTTCTGTTTTTGTATTACTTTGATTTCAAGTTCAATGGGATAAATGATTTCAACATAGTCACCAAATTTAGAGTTATTCAGTGAAAGGACATCTATATACCGGAGCGTGAAACCAAAAGATAGAACTTTTTCTCTTTTCACTGTAAAGGCTCTGTATGAAGTCAGCTTCATATGAATAAAGGAATAAATCGGCTAGAAGGGGTGCACAGTTGGTCCCTTTGGAATGCCGACAGTCTTTTGAAACACACGCCCGCCAAACATTACAAAACTGTTGTCAATCAAGAAAAATGTCATCTTCTGAGTACTTTTTGTTAGAATCAGAGTGGTAAACAACAAAAAAAAAAGGTTTGTCTCTCCCCAAAACCAAATATTTGAATATGCGTTTGCCATCTATTTTAACAAAACAGAGGTAAACTGAGGCTTTTAATTTTTCTTTGAGTTTTGAATGTGAAATAGTAGTATACAGGGTGGAAAAATCAAAAGTTTTGATGCTATTGCAAAAGGTAAAGGACCTTGATTTGAGGCATTCTAACAGGTCTTTGGAATTGTTTAGAATCCATATTTGATTCACGCCACTTCTAGAACTTCTTGTTTCACAGTAACTTTAGCCCATTTTTACTGCTGATAGAATAACTGTCAGTAACTTCGAAAGAGGTTTTGTGGAGCAATTGGCAGACCCTGCAATGTAA
>JAULBM010180197.1:0-17714 GCA_032357055.1 Geukensia granosissima
TATACAGAATTCAGATTCAAACAATTCAGTCTCTCTATTCATAAACTTGGCATTTACATTGAACACATGATAAAAAATCTCAATAATTGACGTAAATATAAAATTATATATTTGGAAATCCACCAGTACTTAAGTGTATATGTACAAAAACAGTTCATTGGTATCTTTAAGTATAAAAGAACTTTTAAACAATCGAGGAACTGTTACATTTGCCATTGATGTCCGGACCCAATTTTTTACCAATAAGACACAGCTCCATAAAACCAAGGATGAAATAATCAATGAAATAGTCTTACATCGCTGTTTCTCAAATGCTCTTCAACCCATTTCTTTTCCAGTTCACGCTGCACTGTTTTGAAGGGTGTTTTTCCTCAGATCGTACCATGCAGTGCTATCATATGAGATTTCATTTTCAAGCTGGACCTTCTGGGACTAGGAAAAATGACTACAAAAGAAGATCAAAACTCAAATCAAGGACAATTAATAATAGGATTACAAGAGAAACTTGAATTAATAATTAGAGCGTTCGTTCTAATATAACCTGTGATATCAAGTTAAGGCTGGGAAGGTAAAAGTAATGGATTTCTTATAAAATTAGCAGCACATATAACAACGAAATAAAATAATTGTTAAGATGTTAAGACAAGTTAGGTAGGTATTGCCTTCTTTGTTATAGGAACTGTTTATTTTTTCCGATTCACTTCAGGACAGATTGCAACACAAGGAAACATGGCAGGGACGTCGTTTGCAGACCTGGAAGGTCTCACACAGTAAACTCGCGCATATTTTATGTAGATTTATGATAAATTCTTTTGATCTTTAAAAAATTTTGGCGATGATGACGCTTAACACTAATCAAAACTTGACAAGTCTGCGTTCTGTACATATATTGCTTCTGATGATTCATATATAGTATCTGTACAATTTTTGTTTATAAAGTTAATTGACTAGTCTATATAAGGTGAAAGGACACGTACCTTTGCTCGCCCTCTTAGCTCTTGTTCAAACTAGTTCTTCTTTCTTGATTCGACCGCCAAAATGCCCGATATTTTTTCCGGTCTATTGCATTCTGGGATAGGAGCGAGGATGCATTTGAACACGTAGTGTTCAAAACTTGAACACCACTTGAACACACAATGTTCAAAAAATGAACAGATCGCGAATCTTGATAGAAAATTGTTAAAATCTAAAACTGTGAGTTTTTTTCGAATGAAGAAACTGACATAAAACTTTTGTCTATGACAATATTACAGAGAAATACCCTATATAAAATACCAAATTGAATAAATTTAATTAAACGGGTTATCCCCTCACATAACAATATTAACGATAACCGTTTAAGAGTAGAGACTAGTTTTTTCTCCCATGAATGATTTTTTAACCCCAATAGAAATTTACGGCCTCAGTTGATTTAATATGACTTAGGACAAGATTATTTGAACGTCATGTGTTAACTTTTTTGAACACGTGTGTAAATAAATTTGAACACAGCCATTAATATTTTGAACACTTATCTCAACTTGAACATTCCTTGAACATGTGGCATTTAATTTTTGAACATCAAGTGTACAGATATTGAACACGTCCGGACGCGTCAGGCGTCCGTATTATTTGCAGTGTTAACATTGATTTATTTCATGTTGAAGTTTCTTGTATCATCCTTCAGAGATGTTATGGATCTTGAAAATTAAATTGTGTTTTAACTAGGAAACAGCAGTAGACAGAAGAAAACAAATGTGGAATGTGCTTCTCATCAAGTTCTACATTTGGCCTAGGGTAAAAAAACTTTATTTGATTAAATGTTTACCATGCCCTTATATATTGTCGGGTATTAAAGTCTTTGTTGGAAAAATACAGTTTACATCTTTTAGATGTTGTAATTTGTAAATTCCTCGATGGTTATTTTTATATTTGGCTTATCCATGTTATCAGCCTTCATCATGTCATTATATGAATATTCATTTTGGCATAGATATGACTGGAATTTATACAATTTGATAGGTTTTCCCATTTTTTCCCGCTAGCATGTCTAATGAATGTAAATTCATATAAACGCGTTTTACACGAATGTAAATTTGTCTTTTTGATATTTGTTATAAATGTATATAAGATGCGGATCGCGTCTTTAAGAAATATATTCCATATTCATTCTTTAACATCCTTGTAAATATAATAACGGCGTTCTGTCATTTTACCTCATTGTACCTTGCACTGATTTTCCGTAAAAAAAAATTGGAACGACTTTACAGTGGTGTTTAGCAATTGTTACTGAATGAATGAAAATCCCCCTCCAACGGTAGATTTATTGCACGATAGTCCAGACATTAATAGGCTTACTAGTTTAAAAACGAAAACACCCTTTACATTAAAATGTTTTTACAAACGCTTTTCTTTTCTATTAAACAGTCAGGTTTATTACCATATATGAAAAGAGGTCATGAAAGGTCGAATAACCCTTAAAATTTATCTGGAGAAATATCTGAGCATGTGATATAAAGATAATTAAGATTTGAATATAATCCCAAAGTCTCATCAAGTTTCTATTCTAGGATTTTTTCCAGCAGCAAATTGAAGTTTTCTTACCTTAAACAATAGAATTCGATATTTTGCAAAATATGTTGAATTCTTTTTAAAAATTGTTAAATGAATTTAATCGATAGTTAGAATTTTTCTTAAAATCAAAATTAGAACTTTCTAAATTTTTAATTTGATAAGTATATGCAAATTTAAGAAACTTTGCCGTTTTGGTAATGTTCTTGACCGTTAAACCTTGTTAAGAAAATGAAAAATTCCCACATTCTTTGATTTTCGGTTGGAATTCATGTCATTCAAACATATTCCCATTTTGAGAAATAGAGAAGATCAGGTCGAATGTTTAAATTATCTTTTATTTTTCACTGTTTTTTACTTTCATATCATATTAAATTAACCGACCACACTTAAGAACAAGTGTTATTAAAAGGAGGAGACTAATGGTCAATTAAACATCTAAATGTACTTCTGTCGTCACCTCCTCCATGCTTATACTTCCCGGTCTCTTGATGATAGCCTCAGTCATCGGAAAAATCAATTCAGAATAAAAACAAATGTATATGCTAGGGGATGTGATAGTGTATGTTGATAAACAATGAATTACTTTTTTATTACTTCAGTAGGATATATTATAAGTGGCTTTTTCATACTGTGGTCTCATTCCCTAGGGTAAGATATAAATCTACACTATTTTCACAATGCTGAACATATCATTCGAAGACAAATGGTACAGCCACATAATGCATGCAACATAAAGAAAGCACTACAATCTTTTTAAAATAATTTATTTAATTTATATAGAAAACATTAAACCTAAGGATGGTGTTTTTTGTTTCTTATGGATAAGTAAGTATTGTTTTGCCTTGTCCGTCACGGAATTTCTCTGTGAAAACTATGCAACCTAGAAAGTTAAAAACTTTCAGGATAATCCGTCCAAATTAGTTCTCTTGACTCACGGTTTTATTTTTTAAAGTATTCTTTCATTAATGAGATAACCACTCATTAAAATTCCTTTGTTTGAAAGTTTCTATAAATATGTTGTTTAATGCCACAGTGTGCGTTATTTATAGATAAATGTACATGACAAAGGAAACTTGGTGGCCGGATCTGGAGCTACATGTACAGTAAAAATCTTGGTATTAGTTAATTTTGTATTTAAGAACCACTGGTCAATCCTTTACTAAGTTATCATTTTTTTTTTTAAACTGATTTTTTTCTTATTTAGAGTTGTTTAAATATAAACCCAACAATAGGCTTCTTACTTTGTATTGCTCGAGTCAATGTTCTTGCAATTTTTTGGTTTGAGTATTGTTCTAACAATAATTTGTTTTTCTACCTTCAAATTTTTTAAGTTCAATCCTGCTGATGAAACGAAGTTCCTCGAAATATACGTATTCAGCATATCAAATTTACAGCCAATGAAAAAATCGGTGTAAATATCTGATAGAGGAAAACGTTTTGATCGGCGGGTATGTTGTATTTTGGTGAATACAATCTTCTTGTTTCATACAAATTTCATTCATTTACATGACAAATGTAATTTATTTAGAAATCACATCAAACTATGCACGACCTTTTTGGGCGTTTTTGCACCAAAATAATGGTTAATGTTGAAAGGGGTCTTCACTACTATTGAGTGATAGTTTTTTTCAAGTTTTTCCTGTTAAAGTTTATTTGAATTTCATTGTAATAAAATGTAATAAATCTATTAAATTCTAAATCATACATATAGTCCTTTGATCACTGTGAAAATAGGGAAATTTATTCTTTAAAAATATATCTTCAATTGGACGTCCATTGCGATTGCAGTTATGATATATAGGAATGGATACATATCTGGACAGAAAATTTTACTGAAAATAGTTAAGTAATAAAAAAGTTGTCCATTACACTTAATTGTAAATTTCTGGTCACTCCAGTCAAGGAGTAAGCCACAAAAATTTAAGAGCCTAACATTTTCACCTGGCTTTTTATATTCAAAACTACTGTCACATGATAATACCTTATATAGATAAATTTGCATACCCGTGAATCATCTTAATGAATACTATATTAATTGTAATTCCAGTCAAGGAGTAAGCCACATTTTCACTTGGCTTTTTATATTCAAAACTACTGTCACATGATAATACCTTATATAGATAAATTTGCATACACCTAGAAACATCTTAATGAATACTATATTAATTGTTTCCCTTCATTATGACGCTTTGAAAAAGTTGATTTACAAATGCTCTTTTCAGTTAGTATATGTTTGCTATTTAAAGTTTATGTGGTGTTTAATGCAAGAGCACTTTTAAAATGCATTTTCATTTTACCTTTTGATTTTTACCTGGACAGGTCTTTCTTTCAATTAAGAGGTGTCAAATGTAAACAAATTCCTTATATGGTTTATGTAAATGACAATAGTGACATCATAGTAAATGACTGACCACACTGGCTGTTTATTGCCTCCTACCTGAAAGTAGGCTTTTAATTAACAAATTTTACCATTATGAAGAACATTTTTTTTGTTCATTGACAGAATTTGGTGGTAAATTCAGTCTAGTTATGTATCAACTCATAATATTGAAAACTGCACGCCTTCGTGAAATTAAGGATGATTCCGAATTTTAATCATTATTTTCCCTGTTTTCATAGCTGTCAAATGGACTATACTTATATATGGAATACTGTAGGTTGTATATAAACACAGATATTTTCAGTTCTAAGTGTGATATTTTTTTATGTTTGCTTCTTTAGCAAGTCGCGATTCCCTTGACTCTATCTCTGAAGGACAGCCGAGCACCTCCTCCCGAGGAAGCACCATGTTCACACGAGCCGCCAATGCCCTTCGTGCTAGCAGCTCGTGGAGAAGTTCAAGTATGTTGCTTTGTGTGGTTATCTTGGGATGCGGCTTGCACTCACAATGTATCAAGACTTCTCCATTTTAATGGCTCTCCTCATTAAGACCTATTATTCAGCAATATTAATACATATTGTAAAAGCAGTTTAATAATTCTATAAACTTTCCTATCTTCAGTCGGAGTTGGCTTGTTAACATAATACCTGTATTTATACTGATTATTTGGTTACTTTGTATCTGGTGCATTTAAACAGTAAAATATCTATTAAAAATCAAACATGAAGTAAAAGTTTTAACTTTTGGTAATTCATTGTAATTAATTGTTTATTGGTGTAATTTGAAGATGCATGGCCACTGTGTTAAAGAAACATAAATGAAAGATAAAACATATAAAGGAAATTCATGAGAAAAAAATTTTGCTTTTTAATTTGTCATTTATAAAACCTTGCTTTAATTCATATAAATTATTGCAGTGTCAAAAAATTGCTCCATAAAGATATTTCTTGCTTAATTCTCATACCTGCATGGAAGATCTGAAACTTCCTCCACTATTTATTACTTGTTTAACTATTTTAAAAACCATATTTCCCAGAGAAATGGTAGAATGTTCAAGAAAGCATTTAAGGTTATTAAAATAAGTCTACTGTCATGTTTCAAATGTAAAAAAAAAAAATGAAATTATTCATTATTCTTCCATAGCTGAAAAAACATTTTAATGAAAAAATATTTCAAGTTAGTTTTAGTAGATTCATATAGAAAGAACAATTGTTCAGTGATAGATATATCAATCTTGTAATAAAATTGGACAGTTTGTATGTTATCTGCTTGACTCTTTATATAAGTGTGTCAAGGTAATTGAAATTCCTATATTAATGTCAAAAGTCAGATGTTTCATTTTGTGAGTTTGAGATAACTAGCAATTTTCTGATTCAACTTCTTATTTCTACAATTTTCTTTAAGTTGCTATTTTGCTTGACTTTTATTTTGTTTGTTTTGGTAGTGGTGCTTTTTACTTAAATCTTTTAGATTTTATTTCAGATTTGATTTGAACATTTGATTTATTATAAACAATATACATTTTTTGGTATTTGTTGGTGCAGGCTTTACATAAAACACATTATATATTTAAAAAAATATTGAAGGATGTACATGTGTATATTTCAGTTTTAACACTGCCCAGAAGAACCAGGTCTAGAGGGTCTTGGCAAAGTATATGCTTAATATATATTGCTGCATGCACTTAAGTGATGTAGACTTTTTGCGCAGAGTTGTCTGCTCATTAGTTTGACCCACTTGACCTTTGTGTGTTTTGTGCTTATATACATATCAAACATAAGCAGCATTTTCACAATTAGCAAAAATACCAACAATGCTTAACAGTATCGTAACCAGAGTATACTTGCTAAAAAAAAAATAAACAGCATTTCAAGTTGAGGATTTTGATCATATCAATTGTAAAATATTTACAGACTGTAGAATCTTGATTTTAAGCTCGTCTGACTACAAGGGTGAGATAAGCTATTGTAGTCACTTTGCGACTGTCATCTTTCAGTCCACAATTACATTTTAATCATGTCTTTATGTACTGCTTGGCCAATTTAGGATGTTTATTGGAAGATCCTTCATCAAAGTTTTTTTTTTAGATTTGGCTTTCGGGACAGATAATGCATTCTGATTGGCTTAAACTTTAAAGGAACTACCAAACTGATAATATTGTTGTGTTTTGAGATTCTCTACAAAATTTGTGTGATTTTCATGCTGATCTTAATTACAAGATGGCCACCACAGCAAGACTTACGTAAATTTTCCAAATTTGCTGCCTGAAACTATGAAGCCCATCCCAGTAACACTGGAGGGTGGAAAGGGGATAGGGGGTAGGGGGTAGGGGGATGTTGATCAGAAATTCAAGATGATGACCAGAGCTTATGGTTTCAAATTATGATTATGTGTTGATGCCAATTGCAAGTTCAAGATGGCAGCCACAGGCAGACATGGTTTAATATTGTGTTACATTTAGAATTTCTTCAAAGTTCTTTTTGCCATTAGTGCCAGTTTGCATTAGAAAACCTAATTGACATTGGCTTTCAGCTTATAATAAGCAATATAGTATGCATTAGGTGAACCATACAGGCTCCTGGGAGCCTCAGATTTTAAATAATTTTAAGAAAAATTGTATCAATAAAATTAAATGCCTTCTATTATTGTAGAGCAAAGTGTTCATTTTGATAAAATCTTTACCAAAAAACTTCAAACTCTTTTTGTAAAGATCATTCATTTTGTATTCGCACATATATTAGGTAGAGTATGATTTTCACCTGTGCACATATATACTGGTAGCATTGGTGTAAGTATAAGCCCATGAAAAAAATTATGTAAATGGCTGCTTGCATTGTGACATTAAATTTAAGTGTTTGGTAAAATTTTAATAATGAAATGTTTTGTGTTTCTAAAACTGAAATGAACTAACAGTATTGTATTTTTTCTGGTTAAATATATTTGTTCAACTGACAACCATACTAAATGTACTGTAGGCTTAGCTTATCCACCCGCCACATAATGGCAAACTGAAATAAAAGTGTGGAAATTAGTTACTAATACATGTATTTTGTGGAAATTGGAAATGAAAGGCATTGTGCAGAGCTCTTCTAGATCTAGTAGGAATGAGCTGAAATACCATATATTGTTATACTGACTTGTATGAAGTGTATATGTGGTTTTATTTTCAGATGATCAGAATTATTGAATAAAAAGAACGGCTTTCTTGATAAAAATGGGTTTTTAAAATTAATTCGTTTAGTGAATTTTAGTTGAGTATACTTAAGTTGTAAATTGTTCTATTACAGTTAAATTCAAGTAACATTTCAACAGTTTTATGTTCTTTAACAAAAAAAAACAAAACAAAGGAAAAAATGATATTGAAGAGAAAAAATAAGTTAATTTGTACAAACGTAAGATTTTTGTTATACAGTATATGACATTGGAACAATTAGAATGCTGATCAAATATCTCCCAACTAACATTAATTGTTGCTTGTTTTTTTCAGCTTTCGGTAGAATTGGTAGTTATAAGGATAAGAGTCGTACTTCGGTGGATCCATCACGTTTGTCTCAATCATCTGGGATGTCCGACAGTCGAGGTGACATGATCAACTCATCAGTACAGGGCTTTAAAAGAGTTTCACTTTATGTGTTAGGAGAAAAAACTCAAATGAAGGTAACAGAAATTTGTTTATAATGTACACCAAACAAAATTTGCCATGATTTAAGTCAAACATATCGAAAGTTAAGGTATGAAGTATATCATGTTATATATCGTGGAATTCTAATTTTTTTGCAGCAACTCGTCCTGCAGTTCAAATTTTAATAACGTCATCACAAAATAATTTTCCATTACCCCTCTATGTTAAATTTTTGCAATTGAAAAAATCGGTCTCAAAATGGCAAGTTTTCATAGATAAATATCCCGCTTCAGTGTTATAGCTAGAATATTATTCAACTTTATTCTTCAAATTTCATCTTTCATAAACCCTCCAAAATAAAAATATTATCATGTCTTGTTACCCAAGACCATTGTTTGATTGCACCAACAAAATGAAGCAAGTTTACAAAGTAAAAAAAAATAACATTACACCCTATGGGGAAATTTTTTCTTTCAAGTTTAAATTCATTTTTAATGTCAGCTTCAGCTGCGGCAAACAATTAGAATTCCAACGATATATAATATGATATATTTCACTGGAAAACTTTTGATACAGGTTCCCTTTTGTTGTGGCAAAATTCATTTGGTGTACTATAGTTTTTTATTCTGTTTCAACAAAGCAGTCTTTAAAATGATTTTCAGAATATAGTTTTTAATCCCATTAGGTGTTAGGTGTCAACAGGTTTCACTACATGAATATAGCTGAAAATTTCCAGTTCTTATAAATAATTTTTATGTTACCCTTGTTCCCTCCTGATATTAGGTTCCCAATTAAAAACATATCTTTCACCATATGCATTTCACCTTTAATATTGAAAGTGAAGTCATGAATTAAAGAACAAACTTTAAAATTTGTTTTCCAAACTACTTTTCTAGTATGAATCATTAGTTGCACTTTCTGTTATCTATTTCACACTTATGCTTTCTTAGTATTCTAATGGAGAGTTAAATATTTTAAATGAATGACTTTTTAGGGTATAAAGATGGAATCGTTTCCGAAGTGTGACTTTATACCTGTGGATTTCTATGATGTACGACATGTGAAGGCTAGTTTTAAGAAGTTGATGAGGGCCTGTGTACCTAGTACTACACCTACAGCTGATGCCATGTTCTACAAAGCAGTAGAGGATTCAGAGTGGCTGTTACAGGTAATGTTATATTTTTATTTGACGTTTGAGGCATGACACCAGAACCAGCAGTTTCTTGTAATTATCAGCTTGAGAAGTAAACTGACAGAGAATACTTAAAAGTATGATTCTTATGCAACAATATTTGTATTGTTGATTTTGGTTGGATGACCTCGAAATTTTCATGGCATCACATCCATGTTTGAAGCTGCCGGAGAAACAGTGCACGTACCAATGATTATTCTAAATTGTAAAAATATTTAGATTAAACATAATTTTATTCATTTGAATTAGAATGCACATTTTTTTATTTGAAAGTGGCAAATATCTGTTTACTGGCTCTGCTAACATGTTGCCAGTAAACCCAATTTGCAACCATCAAATCCTCAATTAATGGTGGCAAATGTTCAAATACAATCATTTTAACTATCATGGTCATAATTTATTCAACAATGATTTTATTCTGCTCTCAGAACTGACAGGTGTCTAGATTTGTCCATCATGATTCTTATTTTATTAACTAGTAATTGGCTTCTTGTTGGCTATTTATTGTGGTCAGAAAAATCATTCCTGTTTATTTTGTGTTGTCAAATTTTTCAGTGTCATATAGATGTTTATTGTGTCGCCTGCCCGCTTCAGTGCAGGTGACATATAGGGATCACTATCTGTCGTCTTGCGTCGTCGTCGGCGTCACATTTTTCTCAGGGACCACAGAAGCCAGCTTCCTGATATTTGGCACAGAGCATCAGTATGGAGAACTGTATCGTTTAACGCAGTTTTGAATCTGCCGCACGCCCACTTCCTGTTTGACGCAGGCGACACATGTCTTCCGAGGAAGACCCAATACCAAGTTTAAATTGTAGTTTGTAGCTTCATATAAAAAAACCCCAAAGCCCAGTGGTAAAACATTTATGTTTAATGTTCCAATTGGCTGTAACTTTGGGAATCTTATCAGAAACCACTATGTCAGTTCATTTTATGTTGTCATGGTCCTCTACAAAACTTGTGAATCTTTTACTAATTGCAGCCTTGACCCAGCATATTTGTTAATTTGCCCCCTATTGGATATTCACTAAGAGACAGTTTTGTCTGTTATAACTTTGCTAATTGAAAGTAAACCTGGCTAAAATTCTGTCCAGATTCTTTCTTCTAAAAATATTTTTCAGAATAGATAGAATTTAATACATGACAGCAAGAGTCAATTATCTGCTCTGATGGACTAAAACATTGAGAATCATTTTGTCAAAAACTGTTAAGCAAGTTTAATTGTTATTTTGTTGGGATGATCAGTGGATGGGCCTCCACAAAAAATGGGAATTGTTTGGCAACCAGATGTAAATATGACTGCCAAGACCCTATATTTCTTAACACTGGACCCTATTGGAAATTACAGTTTTGTTGGTTCTTCCCAGTTACTCTAGCTTCCTCCACTATGACTGAAATATTGTTGAAGGTGGCATTAAAAATCAAACAAAAAAAAAATCTTTAAAATGTGTCATATCTTACACAATTTGAAGGTTGCATCAAAATAAATTAAAAATAAATCAGAAAATTGATTTGGATAATCTTGTAATATAAAGTTTCCTGATGTTTCTGTATTGATACATTGTTTTTATTTGACAGGTGTGGGGATTGTTGACAGTACTTTATATGCTGTGGGAGGCCATGATGGACCACTAGTAAGAAAGAGTGTAGAAATGTATAATCCAGAAACCAATGATTGGAGACAGGCAGGCGATATGCATTTATGCAGAAGGAATGCGGGTAAATAATGATACATTTTAATTGTTATCTATGGTCTATGTCTTACAAGCAAATTAGGTTTATAAGTGGTGTCTGATGTAAATTATGCCTCCATTAAATTTTTGTTAATAATATTATTTCAAAAGTTTTGATTTAAGACAATATTTGCAAGATTATTTTTGGATGCCTTTTGAAATGAATTGTCCCTTGAAATAACTTTTTATCCCTTTCTCATTTGTTATAAAACCCTGCAACATTGCAAAAGGAACTTTTGTTCAAACTTATTCAGTTTTCCACCAGTTTGACCACAGAAAAAACAAGTTATTTTAAATTTAGAAATTTTGCAATGTTTAATTATTGCAAAAAATATGACCCAGTGTGAATCATAATAATAAGAATCTGCATTTCATTTATGGATCCATTTTTATGATAATATATACATGCAAAAATTAAAGATTTTTAAGAGTGTTTTTATTCTGTTTTAAATTTAAGGTGTGCTAAGTTCAAATTTTATTGTAAATTCAATTACATGATCCAATATTACTGGGAGTATATGTTGAAATTCACAAATAAAGCCTCTCTACTTTTAATGAAGATAAATCTGTTACAGGTGTAATTTCTAATGGTGGATATTTATATGTAGTTGGTGGTGATGATGGATCATCCAATCTGGCATCTGTAGAATGTTATGATCCCAAAACAAACCAATGGACGTTACTTAGTGCTAGTATGATGACTGGTCGGAGTTATGCTGGGGTGACAGTTATAGATAAACCGGTGTTATAGCAATTGTATTTATTTATTTATTTTTGTTAATTTTATATTGGGCTGCTGAATAATGTTCAGTTGAGTGACTTCAGTTACTTGAAGGAACCTACTGACAAAATAATTAGACCAAACAGTTACTTGAAGGAACCTACTGACAAAATAATTAGACCAAGCAGTCAGGGCATTTAAAAATAGTATCCTGGTTCTCAGACAAATGATTTTGCTATAAAAGAAAGTTTGGTATAGGTATTTATGTTTTGTTCCATTTCAGACCCAATCATGGAAGAAAGTTTATCTACATATTCACTACATCCTTGTATAAATAGGTTTAGGGCTGTCCCAGAAATAATTATATGGGGTGTGTGAAGGCACTTTTCTTTTCACCCCACCATCTACAGAAAAACATTGATCTTTGGTACCCCAACCTATAGAATCTATTTGGTAAAAAACAAAACCACATACAGAATTTTTATGAAGTGATAAGGAATTACCAAAAATAAGCACCCACCCATAAAATCATCAGATTTCCTTTACCCCCTACTACCAAGATAAAAGAATTTTTTTTAAGTATAGCAACCCGCAGAAAAAAATATCAACTGCCATCACACACCCCCAGATAGTTTTTCTGGAACAGCCCTCAGTAATATTTGATGGTTCACTCCAAGGATCTGTTTATTCGGGGCTACTAGATTCTGACGATTTGTTATTTTGATCATGGGTTTACCTTCCAAAACTGATGCAAACTACATTGTCAATTGTATCCTTCCTTGTTTTTCAGTAATCATTTCCAATGAGTCAAATGTTAATAAAATGCACTTTAATCAACCAGATGCTTGATGTCAAATTTAAATCCTACAATTAGCATATTTTTTTTTGTCAGGAACTAGAAATAATTTTGATGTGTATTCAATAAGCCATGTGTCTTGTGAACTATTATATCTACATACTTGTTTATTCTATTCATTTTGTCTTTAGGTGTCTGTGATTTTGATTAGTCTTACTAGTTGCAAAAATAATGTGGCCAGTTATATGTTTTACACAGAAGTGCAGAATGTAAATTTGGTTGTTTTTTTTTTTCATTCCAATATAATATTTTTTTAAATTGTTACATTTAAATGCTGGAAAAATAAAAAATCAAGCCAACTAGACTATGATCTGTCAAAATAGAAAGTTGTATAAGGCAAATTTGCTACTAATATGCATGTAAAACCCAAAACATGAAAACTTAGTGATCAGAAATGGGTAAAAATAAATCCTCAAAATTCCAAATACAATGAATATATTTAAACAGTCAGGATTACTACCACATTTGGAAAGTGGTCATGAAAGGTCAAATAGCCCTAAAACACTTAATATTTGTCTGGGGAAAAATATGAGAATGGAAATTAGATATATTGAAGATTTGAATATAATCCCAAAGTCTCATCAAGTTTCTATGCTCAGATTTTTTCCAGCTGCCAAATGAAGTTTTCTTACCTTAATCAATAGGATAGGACATATTTGCAAGATATGTTAAATTCTTTTGAGAAATTGTTCAGTAGACTTAACTGATGTTTAGAATTTGTCTAAAAACTAAAATTGGAACTTTCTAAATTTTTAATTTTATTAGTACAGTCCAACCTCTTTAAGTCGAAGTCACAGGGACCTCGGGAATATGTTCCACTTATCCGAGGTTTGACTCATCAGAGGTCGAGTATGACATCATATTTTTCATATGAAGGTAGAGGCACGCCACAGAGAGTACTGTAATTTGAAATTAATATTGTTGATCAATGTACGTTACATATCCTGGTATTGTTGCTCCGGATTGTTTGTGCAAGAAACTGTTATAATAAATAAAATAAAAGAAAAAATCTTAAAAATTATATTTTACTGAATATAGCATTAAATTCAAAGCACAAAGCACATTCACAAGTATTTACACAGGTAAGTTTCTATAAATTACGAAATGGACTGCCAAAGCACTAGGGAAAAGAAACAAGACCTGATAGTTTACTACTGGGTATTTTTTTAATAATAAATTGTGAACAGAATTCGCCAGATGAATGAAACAGCTTTTTAATCACATTTGACCATTTATTGATCTTAAATATAATTAGCTTTAATCAATCCCAAGGCATAGATTGTTTGAATTCTTTTTTGTAACTAGCACTGATAAAATAACTGACCACTTGGCCAAGCGTAATCAAATATGTGACACAAAAAGTGTAAACAGGATGAACTTCAAAGCCACTAACCGTTGAACTAACATGTTATTTAGGACAGGAAACTACCTGAACTCGTCATGGTCATTAAATTTCATTTCATTGTAAATAAAAATATTTTTCAAGCGAATTCGATCGAAATTTTTCAACTTCGACCAGCCGAGTAAAATAACATTGACTTTTATGTGAAGGGGCTTCTGTTTGTTCTCGAGTTATCCGAGATTTGGAGTCTACCGAGTTTGAGTCATCAGAGTTAAAACTACATGCATACAATGGGAATTTTGCCGGGACCAAGTTAATAGCACGAGCTATCCGAGATATTGAGACAACAGAGTTCGACACATCGAGGTTCGACTGTATTTGCAAATTAAGGAAACATTTCTTTTTTGGTAGTGTTCTTGACTTTTAAACAAATCATTAAATCTGGCAGCTTCAAGAGAAGTAAGGTTGTGAATTATCATTTAGTTGTAAAAGTGCTCATATTGGGCATTTTTTTAAATCAAATTTCTTTTGACAATAAGTTAAGCAGCACACAATCATTAATATATTGAATAAGATTCAGTAGTATGTAATACTATAATTTCTCTTAATCAATATTTCGATTTTAAATTCTATTTAATGTCAAATCCACCAAATCTGAACTCAATAATCTTAGAATAAAATATTTATTTTGTATAGTTTGGAGTCAGAGTTTGTTGAATTAATTTGCCACATTAAAGCAGTATTTTGCACATGTTTTTTTTTTCAAAGTTTGTGACATGACATGATCTTTTTTTTTAGAAACCTACACAATACTAGAAATGATCAAATATGTAGCTTGACATAACATCATTGTCAGTTTCTGCAGTAGTTTGTTAAAGATATAGATTGCAAATATAATACATGTATATGGAAACTAATGAGAAATGTTGGCAAAGTGTATTTTGCAATATAGATGTGTGCAATACAAGCAGAAATGTTTCCAAAATATTTTCAGTATATAGTTGAAATTAATTTTTTTTTATATGAGCTATTTTTACAGTTCAATGTTATCAGTAAGTTCTTAATTTTATTCAACCAGGTATTTCTAATTCTAATGGGGGCCTGGGTGACCGAGTGGTCTAAGTAGTTGATTTAAACTTACCTGTACAGATTACTGTATCCTATCACATACACAGTGTGGGTTTGTACCATACAAAAACGGGTTGTGTTAAACTCACATCGCACATGATAAGGTTTGTCAGTTACTTGCCCAAGGTCGGTGGTTTTCTCTGGGTACTCCGGCTTCCTCCACCTGTAAAACTGACTGCTGTGATATGACTAAAATATTGTTGAAAGTGGCGTTAAACCCCAATCAAACAAACAAAAACTAATTCTAATGAACTCAAGTTTGTATGAAATATAAAGCTGAATAATTGTTTGTTTATTGTAAGCTTCTTGTGTATTTATTTATCTGTGATTGTACAAGCCAATGTGATATTTTGTGATTATTTAGTAGAGAAATTTATATTGTACTACAAATATTTGTGTTACATACACCATCCTCCTATGCAGAGGTTGGTGGGTAATCCTAGGTCATACCACTTCAAACCCTGGTTTACCAAATTTTCTTTGAAGTCAATTTTACTTCAACTGTTCTGGTGAGTTTATTTGTTAAAATAAGTAGTTTACATCTCCTGATTCAAACTAGATACAGATGATTGTCATTATGATAGGATGTTATGAAATATGGACAATTAAACCAATAATATCAAAAGTTTTCTTAATTTTAAGATTTTTTTTAACAATTTATATTTATCTAGAAACAAAAGTTAATTTTACTGTTTTCAAGGTCTTTGAGACTTAAATGTGAAAAAGGATTAGATAAAATAAGGCATGAATTTTGCCCTAAACCTGACATTTTGTTTAGATAACTCAACAATTAATGCATCTTAAATGAAAATCCATTATATGTTTGACTTCAAAATGCAAGTTCACAAATTCTGCCACTTTCCCATGCATGGATGAAATTAAAAATAAAATCAACACTCTGAATATAGTTTTTTGCCCCTGTGAATAGAGTGCATGTCAGACAAACATTCGTTTTTAAATATATTTTTGTATTTTTAATTATATAGAAAAAAAAAACATTAAAAAATGTAATTGGTCTGGCAAGTGCTTTATGTTTACTAAATCCAAAAAAGTCACAAACCCACAAACAAATGCAACAGTTAAATAGTCTTAAAGGCCACCAATGGCTATTTCAGAAGAGCATATTATTTTCTGAGTTTTACTTGAACTGAACTTTTTTTGAAACAGTAAAAAACTTGACACAAATATTCAGGCCATATTGAATCTTATCCTTTTTATTAATTGTTAAATCATTTCTAGTAAATCAACATTCATGAGATTAACATAGATAAAAAACTTAAAGATTTCATGAAAATCAAAAACATTCATTTGAATATATAAAAATGAAAAAATGTGTTATAGATGAACTAAACTGAATATATACAAAACATGCATTAAGCAAGGTAAAAATATGTATCATTCCACATTATTCTCTAATTGTTCTCTATTGTAACTTATAGCCACTGCCATTAATATTTGCTTGTATGTCAGTCAAGTTTGCAATGTTTATTTTATAGCACAATTAAGATTTTTAGATGGCTGCAATTCAGCTGTAATTTGCTATAATGTTAAATTTTCAATATTAATAGTCAAGTGTACATATATTGAAAACTTATGAAGCTTATTCTTAGATCGATTAAATTAGGAGTTAACAGAATTGTATTTGAAGATTTGCGGGCATCAGTTGACAATTTGACGGACACAAATTGAGTTTATTGGTGATGCATAAACATAAACAGTAAGCATGAGCAACCATCAAATCAAAATCGATACATGTACCTGCAAATTTAAAAGTAAAATACTGTTTACTTATATTTCCAATGAATAAAATTTTGTGCAAACTGAACATTTTGAAATATAGACTTCACGTCTGCTATTAAGCAGTTTTTCAAACTACATAAAATGTGAACTTGATGCCATGAAAATTTGAACATCATTCAATCAAAATTAACATTACAAATACTGTTGCATTAAAATTGGGGTTTGATAAAAGGTACAAAAAATGTTTTTGTTTACAGTTTTATAGTTGTTTACAGTTCTAAAAAATGAACCTAACCATTCCATTAAATCCTGAACAACTCCAGAGGATATTTGTTGTTTCTGTTTGTTTTTATAAAGAAGATGGCTATGTTTTTTGTCTCGCCTGCGACGAAGTCGCGAAAGCGAGACATAGGTGTTACTTTCCGGCGGCGGCGTTAGTTTTTTTGA
>JAULBM010180308.1:0-22459 GCA_032357055.1 Geukensia granosissima
CATATTAAGTTGACATCAACATGCATGTTCGACAACAATAACTGCAGACCGAAAGAATTCGAATTGATTGTCTTTTCTTCATACACCATAGTGGTAGACAGTATTAGATTTTGAATTTTTGTGAGCAGTATAGTTACACTAAGAGTTAAGCTTTTCTTCTTTTAGTAACGTCTTTCATCATTTTTTTTTATTTATGTACTTTTGTTATTTAACAAATGTCTAGTTTGAAAATCAAATGTATGTATCTAAAAAATTAGCTTTCATAATAAGATATTATCATGCATGGTACAAATGTCGATCTATAGAAATGTCATATCATTTCTTGTTTAATGTTTGATTCGGTTAAAACACTTTGAGCTCTGCTTATTATATACACTTGGTGATAAGTTAAGGGTCAACTGATTTTGGCACAAATTTTTTGGAATGTAACAGTTTATTAATAAAAGTTTTTATTTTAACTTTTTAATGCACTCATTCGAAGTTCAAACCTAAAATATTTATTTGATAGAAATTTGACAAAAAATGACAAAGTAAATATGTGTTCATATTCAATTGTGTAAACAGTCAATTTTTTCCTTAAAAATTAAGGGGTTTTAGTTTTTTATGATATGCAGGTTATTTAAATTTTTTTTCAGAAAACCTCTAATGCAGATTGTAGTCAAAAGATTTAACTTAGTGTATTTGATATACTCTTTTTTATTTGTTCAACGTTATTTTCTGGAAAAGCATTTTTCGGCAAATTTTTTTTTCACAATTTTAACTTTTTTTTGGATGTTTCAGAAAATTTAATACTGCAAAGGCTTAAGCGTATATACGAAACTGAAAAACTGATTTTCTGGTAAATTATCCATGTCTCATAAATCTCTTAAGTTATTAGTATATTTCCTCTATCGGTTTTTCTGTAGGAATGAAAACTTTAAAAAAATGAAAATAAAGATGGCCCTTTACTTTTGTCCAAGTGTATATTAGCTGTAGTCATATTTACTTTGTCTACTCATTTTCGCCAAAATTTCATCGAAAACTTTGATATTATAAACAGACAATAGCGTTTACAAAATTTTCTCTGTCAAAGCTTTTCAATTTAAATATTTTTGAAAGAAAGACTTTGACAAAGAATAATCAAACATTTTTATCGTGTTAAGGCACGGACCATTTGATTTTCTGGGGGTGAGTTTACTGAAAAAAATATTTCTGACCCTGATTTTTGTCAAAAACTAATCTGGAGAGTATCTGGAGTGACAAAAATATTCTGGCCCACTGTATTGGAAAAAAATTCTGGCCATTTGGACTGGAAAAAATATTCCGGCCCAATGGTTTTGGAAAAAACATTTTTAAAGAAATTTTCTTACATTAACTATACACCTACTCAGAAAATCAACTGCTCCGTGCCTATCGAGTACAAAATAATGGATGTGAAAATGTGGAAAACATGGACAACAACTCATGTGCAAAATAATTGGTGTATTATAATATATCAAAGAAAAACAGCTATTTGATAAAAAATTTTTAGTACAAACAACATACTTTAAAATTACATAAAAATTTAAAATACTAAATTACCTATGTTGAATAAATATGGAGAATTTTCGCAATCTGTATGTACATTACAAGGAGTAACCTATCAGTTGCATTAGAATCAAAACATAGGAGTCCAAGATCCAAACATAGCAAAAGAAGGTCTCAAATCCAAACAAATCGAACTAGGAATCCAAATCCGACGGTAGGGACAACTACTAAGTGCAAAACTTTGCCAGGCCATTCATTATTTAGTTGTTTTTTTTTACAAATGCAGCAAATTTCTGTAAAACATAGTTTGATAAATTTCATGTCAGAAAGGTCTGACAACTGGGCTGGTGATTATCCTCGGGGACTCACTGTCCACCAGCAGAGCATCGACCCAGCGGTATGAAAATACAAAATAACCAATGTATGGCTTACGGACAACCCGGCTTAGACCACCTCCTATTACCAAAGGTTGTCGCGATCGGTGTCTTTTAAGTGTAATAATATGCATACTGGTCTACAATTATGATATATTACATTCTAAAGATGAATTATTTAATAATCATTTAATCTTGGCTATCAGATGTGACAGTAAGAATCATAAACTTATATTTATGCATATATCATTTATTATTTTTACACCTTGCAAAACTATGTCATGATCATTAACTAGGTCATTTACGACACTTTTTCCTGGACTTGTCCATCTTCGATGGTTGTAAATCTCTCTGTTTGCCTACACACCACGCCAGATGTTTGTATGTTCGCTTTTTTGATTTGACACTTTTAAATTTTTTAACCCATTGATTAAATGAATGTTTCTTAACATCCGCATTAAAACATTGCATGTATATTCAGGAGGAGATCATATTAATGGGTGATGATGAATAAATCCCGCTTTATACTAGACCGACCAATCTTTGCTCTGATTCCTAAACGTTCTGCGTGTTTAGCAGAGAAGCAGCAAATATGTACTTAGTTAAATGACATTGTTGTGAGCCGCCGGGGATCGAACTCACTACCTTCCCTTATTCAAGGCGAGCACGCTAACCAATTAGGCGATCGTCTTCATATTGTTCCATTCTCTATTCTATTCTCTATTCTATAAATCGTATTTTTACCTTCTAACTACCATGGATTGAGTGTTTGGAAGTGTGTTTTCAAGAAGGTTTATCATTTGAATTGATTTGGTTTTTCCAAAAAATATCCTAATAACATAAAATTTTAAAGAGCATCCATTCGCCAGTCTTTAAACGAAAATACGACATTCGCCTACGTTTAAAGGGAAAGCGAAATAAATAATGTCCAAAAGCGATGTGCATCCATTTAGATTGATAAAATTTGATAAATTTTAAAACATGTATTATTTTTTCATATCATCCTCACGAGTAGAGTTTTCAGTCCACGCCCGAAATTGAAAATGTCAGAAACTGCACTCCAATCACGAAAAAAACAGAGGATTTTATAATCATAGAGTTCTCCACAAGGCCTTCAACAAGGGTAGAATACCCCTATTATTATATAGTTATTTCCAAAAACCTATTTCCGGAAGGCCGATTTTCGATAAAAAATTAAGATTTTGTAGGAGTTATTCCCCTTTGTGGGTAGTACATCACATCGACGCTATCGTAACTACTCGGCTATTTCCGCTTCGCTTTCGAAATATTTCATTAAAGTGAGCGCGAATGGCCGAATAGTTACGATTGCACATCGACCTACGATTGAGCAAGGAGAAAACCGGAATTTTCCTTGTACTTTATCTTAAAGCATTTGCTTTCTACGACTGTCAGAATTAGTTACGGTATTTACGCTTCACATTCTATTTTCTAAAAACTTTTAAAAAGAAAAGCTTTTACTATTTGTCCACGCATGAAATTGATGCACGTTTTAGCGGTGATTTTTATGGAAAATTTTCATCATACCACCCGGAAGCCGGGAACCAGAAAGGTGAATTATAATTATAGAAGGAAACACAGCCTTCCGGAAATGGGTTTTCAAAAAGGGCTACTACTATGTTAAACCACGAATGAAACGAAAGGAGATATCACCACACAACCACTAAGTTCGATGGACAAAACATTTTTCCCAGCATTTTGCCACTGAATTGTTCCTTTTCGGTTACTAACCGATTTACATATTGAAATAATGCATTGACAGAAGGATTACTGGTACTAGGCATCTCAATTTTATATTTTTGGATAGTCGATATGATACAGGCGATCACATTGGCTAGTCATATGAAGTTAGATTGCGGTCAGACGCTGAATGGATACACCATCTACCCTCTAAATATATATAAACTATGTCAAGGGCTCGAGGCAGCAAACATGAACTCAAAACCCTAATTGCAAATGAAATGTAAATAAGGTTTTATGGGCCCTTTTGCCATATATGGTTTCTTCGAAATAATGATTATCATAGTAATGTTATTCAAGAATCTTTAAAAAAAACTCATGTAAAATGAAAAGCAAAAAAAATTTATGTTGACAATTTAGCATAGGTATGGAAATTTTTATAAAAACTAGTAATTACCCGTGATCGTGCATTGTTTTTAATAAGTGAAATAGTTCATGTTAATTATTGTTATGTATGCAGTGTAATAAATTGTTCAGGAGAGATGCAGTGTATACAACTTGAATGCGCACTTTCCAGGAAAAAAATACATACCATTTTACAGGAGAGTTTATTTAAGTTGTTGGAAAACTGACTTCAATACTTTGATAAACGTAAGAATGGTGCTAATTTTAATCTACACCATGTTATCATTATAGTAATATATAAAGGCGAAACCTATGATTTGCCATGTGTACGCCATGCCGGCTAGAAAAATTGACCTCATAATTTTAATAGCATAGATATATGTGCATTTCAAGGGGTTACCTTTTATTATTAGCATTAAACTAAAACATTGAAAGTTCAAGTGACAAACTTGGTAGAACAGTAAAATGTGGAAATGCTATAGTTCTAAAAATGAATTACACCTGTCTTTATTTGACATAGAGAACAAACACGTCAAGAGTGTTTTCAATCGGATCACGCTCGGCTAATTCCGACTATCTTCGTAAACTTTACCGGATTTTATGACGAAAATGGCCTGTATGATCAGATTGCAGTGTTTTTTTTTTTCATTTTTAAACCGATTCCATTTACTTTACTTAACTTTAAAAGAAATGACACATAACTGAACGACAGATGTAATCACAATCTCTCAGCATAGACCATATCTGTTCCGTAGACTGCGCTCCCATGAAGACCGGAGACTTTGCTTTGAAGATGAATGTAATCTCTTCATGATTTCAGCTGAGGATCTTCATTCATTGTAATGCAGTTTTACGCATGTTGAATAAAAATGGCGAATTTTTATATGATAAATACATTTAAAGAAGTAACATCTACCGATAATATTAGAACCAAAATAAGAGAAATGTAGGAGGCCCAGTGTTGTAATAGCCATTGAGAGATCAAAAGTACATTGTCCAAGAGACATGACAAATTCGAAACAAACCAAGCGATAAAAAGGAAACAAAGAGAAAAAGGCTTTGAATGTTGAAGCAAAATAAATACTCTAATCCAAACAAATCGAAATAGGATTATTAATGAATACCAAAGTTACCCAAGTTCCAAGTAGACTTTTACTGATGGTTCTGCCAAATGTTCTATCATTCCAATCTAATAGCTTTTCACTTCAGTTTTAACAATTATAAGTCAGGTCGCCAGAAAAACTGCGATTTATAGGACAACTATACAAGAAGTCCTATAAATCAAATGTGCATACTGAAAAACTTCACAGACCTGGTGGACATTTTAAACTCGAGGTAATTGTCCCTTTGTAGCAGCATAAAAACAATTCTAAATTTCTCAAGTCAAGGTTTAACATGTTAAACGATTTAATCCATAGTTGCAGACGAAAGACGACGACGGCGTCTATCCACCTGTCTTTACGTCCGTCACACATTTCTTGTGACTGATATCCTTCCCATATTTTGACATTATGGTTAATATTTGTGGTAGCATTGCTGTATATGGCATGTACATGTTCAACGAGACCAGATGTGAAAGCAAGAGGCCAAATGTCATGCAATGTGACCGGGACTCATCTTATATTTTACCTCTTACATTTTATATTTTATGATTTTCATTTTGTGGTCATTAGTTTCATATAACCTGTGGATGCCCAATAAACTTTGAGAACTGCAATTTTGTAGCAAGGGGCACAAACGGAATTCTTATTTTAGGCCTTCGATATGAACACCTTTCATATATTTCAAGAGATTTTGTTAGAAAATATAATATTTGCATTTAGAATAAGATGGACTTTGAAATAAGGCTTCCAAAGGGTTCAAATTCTTATTCATACAAGTGATTTATGTTCATGGTTTTATTTTTGTAGAAAAGTTGCCTATATGCTTAAGATGTGTAACAATCGTACTGAAATTGATTTTGGTCCATGGATCCAAAAGGGTCCCAAAGGGTTCAATCTTTGTTTCAGACACATTGCTTAAATTCCTTTTACATTTTTTATTTTTTTTAGAACGGTAGTATATGACAAGCTGTACAGTATTTGTTTTCAGTATTTAAGCTTTTGTTCAGGGGCGTAAACAAGGCTAAATTCTTTCGCCTTCAAATGTGTTTATTCTCTGGCCAGATTTGATGACTTTCTGTTCGATTTTTGTGGATTGTCTGTTGCTGCTTTTGATTTTTATTGAAGCCAAATTTTGGGGAAGGTTAGGTACCCTCTTAACTACTTCGACCCCACCACTTGTCCCATGTGCCTGTCCTAAGTGTCGGGAATTGTGGTCATAGGTTTGTCTTTGTGTTAAATATTTTGTGTCATGTACACTTTTGATACTAGTAATAGCATCATTTTACGCATTCACGATTTTTTATTTCGGACGATTTAGAGCTTTTTGCAAGGATTGTGGAAATCCACCTTGGTTGAAGACCTCTAGATTTTAAATTACTCTGTTTTTCTCGTGGTAGGAGTGCATATCTTTTCATTTTCTTATCAAATAAAAGTTTTTGTATTTTTTTTCTTTAAATACCTAGCAAATCATATATTTTGGAAGATCCGTTAATACAATTACAAAAATAACTTAGTTTTAATATATAAGAATGGAATATAAAAATTGTTTTCATTGGGTAGTATGGGCTTGACGGCTAGGTTTAATTTTTGAGTGTGTGGAGGATAGATGTCGATTCAGAAATGCAACGGAATTCTGGGAACGTTATTGTTCTGGTTGATTTTTGTTGGTCAAGACGTCATTTACGATGATGCTTAGATTGCGCAATACGATTTACGAGGACGAAAGTTGAATTTCTGAGTCGGTCGATTGCATCGACTCAAATTTGTTGTGATGATAGATGTTTAAAATTTTGATTATGGAGATACTGTTTCAGACCGCCTGGATAGTGTAATGGTTAG
Organism: Geukensia granosissima; assembly: GCA_032357055.1. Lineage (NCBI taxonomy): Eukaryota > Metazoa > Mollusca > Bivalvia > Mytilida > Mytilidae > Geukensia > Geukensia granosissima. Next base: position 6,926 of record JAULBM010180308.1, read on the forward strand.
CTTGCTCGCATCAAGTACGGAAGGTCGTGGGTTTAATCCCCGGCCAGGTCAATCCAAATACAATAAAATTGGTATTTGCTGCTTCTCCTGTAAGCACGCAGCATTATGGAGTAAGAGCAAAGACTGGTCGGCCTAGAGTCAGATTTATGTATCTGCGCTAAGTCGCACCTGTTCCTGTAGACTGAACATTGCTTTCGTGAGCTACATTGTTTAGCAAGTTAAAATCAGGTTCAGCGTGTCGGTCTAGTAGAAAGCAGGGTTCATTCATATTCACTCATCATTGATATGCTCTCATCCTAAATACGCATGAAATGTTTGCCGCTAGACGTTAAGCACCATTCAATCAATCAATCAATCAATCAACCTACTTTTAAAGATGATGCTGTTGTTTTCCATAACACCTTTAATTTGAATACTAGTATGGGGTTATTAGTATTTCTTATATCTATATGATGCGTCTATTTTTTCAGATGATGCTGTTATTTTTTCGTAGTACCTTTATTTTGAATACTAGTAAGGGAATATCAGTATTTCCCATACCCGTAGCCAGGGGGGGGTTTCGAGAGGTTCGGACTAACCCCCCTGTGAAAACCAATAAGCACTTTTAAACTTGCAATTCAAATTGAAATCTGATTATTAAAGTCTAAAAGGAAATGCAAAAACAGTGCCAGGAAATGGCCAGATTAGAGGATTTTGCACCACGTACCCTAGACCCCGACCGTGAAGGAGTCGAAACCTCTTTAAAAATGTCTGGCTACGGGCATGTTACCTACATCTATCAGATGCTTCTACTTTTTTCCGATGATGATGTTGTTTTTCATAATGCTTATATTTTGAGTACTTGCTATGTTGTTTTTCATAATGCTTATATTTTGAGTACTTGCTATGTTGTTTTTCATAATACTTATATTTTGAATACTAGTATGGGATACCAGTATTTCTTATATCTATATGATGCTTCTACTTTTTCAGATGATGCTGTTGTTTTTCATAGTTTCAATATGTATAGGCACAGCATATGGTCTTATAGAGCCTATTCCTCTGCCATCATCATTAGAAGAATGTATAAATTATAAAGTAGATTTAAACAAAGGCTCTGGAATCCCTCTACATGTGATACAAAATTTATGCTTGGGAAAATTCATCATGGCTGAAACCCCTCACAACTGGGCGAGAAATTTGACCACCGAAGAGGAAAATTATATGAGGTCTTTGATGAGGAAGATTGTTTCTGAATCTGAAGTATCTGTTCAAAGCCATCGATCCAAGCGAGAGGTGCCCTTATTCAACAAAAGATACAGACGAGAAATTCGTGCAGGTTCTTATAAACACTGGGAAGATTTTGCAAAGGCTGTGAGACGTTTGAAATTCAAAGAGGTATGTGTATTGTGATGTGTTATATGATGCCAATTGTGAATCGAAACATATGCGTATCAGCTTACCGTCTATGGAAAGTAGGAGGACAGTTGTTATTTTACAGCTGAATACGAGACCCATGTAGGGATAAAGTAGCTTTAGAAATTCAAAGATATCAAAGGGACAGACATAATTCGTAAAGTCAGAAGACCGATAAAACCATGGCCAACAAAATGAAATGAAAGACAAATATAGAACACACAACACTTCACTGAAAAAAAACTGGAGTAACATGAACCCTACAAAAACCAGGGGGAGTTCAGGTGTTCCGGAAGGGTAAGCAACTACTGCTCCACTAGTGGCACCCGTCGTGTTAATCAAAAGACAAAGCCAGTGTTAGTGTGGTAATTGGGTGTTTTTAAGATTAATTGTAAAATAACTTTTGGGTTTGTACCTTGAAATAACAAAATAATTATAACTTATATTTGTATCCTTTTTTGGAGTGTATCACTTTACGGAATTTGAATGATTCTAAGGTAGAATGGTAATAAAACATAAAAATAACGCAATTTTTTGTCTTCACAGATTGGACCAAATGGAAGAAGCAGATATGATACAATAGCTGATATACATATGACAGCAATAACCTCGGCTCATTCTGGACCCAATTTTCTTTCATGGCACAGGCTTTATAGTTTGGTGTAAGTCTTTTCATATTATCCCACTGTTTCAGTATTAGAGGTTCGATGACGTAATCTGATTGGTCGAGAGAGTATCACTTGACATTGAAAAAAAAACATGGTGTCTCCCTCTCAACATCATGTCCATTTATCATATTCCCCTCTGACGTCATTATCAAACGTTTCGCAATTGATGGAAAGGTTAATTTCCGTTTTCTTTTGTCAGAAATTAGGCTTAGTGGAATTAATCGGAAAACATGACCTTTTTCGGGAGAACAAGTTTTCAAATTTTACTTCTGCAATGGAAATACAGTACTGTGCCAAAAGTGATGATAATTTTCAAAATGTTCCTATTGTTTCATATAAAAACAACTTTTTTTCAAAAAATTATTTTGAAGACATTTCTTACCCAATTTTTATTACAATTTTCATCACAAAACAGAGAATATCAAACAGTTTATTTGTTTATTTTGATAATATTATTTGTTTTGTGGTGTTCCAGAATCTGCTATGCAAACACAGAGAATAAAAATAATGTCACAATTTTACTTACTTATATAGAAAAAGTGACATTAAAAATTCAATTCTGTGTTAAAATTATTCATTCTCAAAAATGAATGTCAGAAAATTGTGTCCATATAAACCATGAAACTGTTTAAAATTTGCTGTTTATTGGTAAAAATCTTATCAACATTGGATAAGAAATAACTACATTACAATGTTTTTAAAAAAAAATGAATTTATATGAAATAAGAGGAACATTCTAAAAATTATCTTCACTTTTGGCACAGTACTGTATATGTATATTTTTAAATTTCAATACTTTTGTTTTTATCTTTTATTTGGTTTTTCTTGTTCCACAGTCCATCCTGCTGTTGAATGATATCATTTTGAGCTATATAAAACTGTTTTAGTTTGCTTATTGGGTGTTTTGGGGAGAAACGGAAAACTGGTCAATTACATAAATTATACACTTGTTCATAAATATGGATTATTTTTATTTCCGATCTAACATTAGAAATAGGTATGGCTAGGCTTTTTTAGCAAACTTCTTATTAGGAAAAGACAGATAATGCTTGCAGGATGATATATGAAGATAGTAAAGTAATAAAATTTGATGAAATAAAACATTTGAAAGGATTCTATCCGGAATACAAAATTAGCATTTTTTCACAGTATGTGGGTTTCAGAACTCATAAAACTAGCCATCGGACAAAATTCTAAAATTGGACACTTATGTAGCTTGAAGGAAAATAATTAAATTTGCGTAAATATTTTTTGCCATTCTGGCTCTAAGTTTTTGCATGCAAGTCTCCGAAGTTTAATTGAATTTTTGACTCAGAAAATGACGATATTCCATATTCATGACCAAATGTATATTTTATTTGTCACAACTTAATTGAACACCTCTTTCTTTGCAATGGCAAAAAAATTCCCATAGATTTGGTATTGTTTACTTGAAAAAGACCAAAATACATGGATACAAACAGCTAACTTTCTTTTTGGTTATTTTATATGTATATTCACAATTTATGGAGTTTTAGTAAAGACGAAATATGGTGTTTTAATTTTTTTTATTAAAAACACTAAAACAAACACTTAATCTTAAAAACTTTTTATTTTGGGAAACATTGTTTACAACCCGAAATTCAACAGTTTCGTATAATTAAAACGGAAAATTTAACCCCAGTATAAGATGCTCCTAAAAATTAAAAGATCAACAATGCATCATACGAAAAATAAAAGATAGGCCATAAATCTCAAGGGGGCCACTCGTACCTCAACAGGAAGCAGAAACAGTTTAAAATGTGAAAGACAGAACTTCAACAATGGTGGAATTATATTCCTTTTGGTGACCTTTAAAACGTCCCAGATAAATGTTTAGCGATATGTTAAATACAGACATGATTGTAAATACATAAATGAAGATAGAACATAGAGAAAATGTGTCCACGGGACAGGAATGCCCTGGCTCAGGCTAACAGGATGTAGTCCCATGACGGACCTGAAAAGGGGGAGACAATGTGCAACTCACCCTAATAATGCCTCATACCAAATATCAAAGCATTTCAACATACACAGGACGAGAAATCTTTGAAAAAAAAAATAAAGGACAAATTGGAGTAGGGACAGACGAGGGTATCACTGTATCCTTTATCCAAAGGCGAGAAAAAGGAGGACAAACGCTGTCAAATGAAAATAAGTCCCGAATCGGGACAGGTGCATTGCATACCGCGGGGTACAACATCTTTATTGAATTAAAACCCTTTCTTTTTTCTCATAGTCAACAGTGGAAATAGCACATTAAGAACGCATTGTAAATATCATACTAGATAGTTTTTGATTTCCCAAGAAAATAACATGGCTTAAGTTTCATAATACATCTCATTTTGAGGAGTTCCTCAATTTGTCTCTCAAATCAAAGACTGACCAATCAAATGTCAACAATTTAAATATGGGAGGAAAATCTCAATTTGTTATATTTTGTAAACTGGAGCCTGAACAAATATAAGGTAAATTCAAATTATGTGAGCGGATTAAAAGTAAATGCACGAAGATTATTAAAAGCAAGCTCACTATGCATTTCCTTATTATCAAGCCTGTCACTACTGGAAATAATCAAATAAAGTACGTCTTGAAGATTTGGGATATCACCTTAATGGTCATGATCTCAAACAGAATGGTTTGCAATCTGGAATATGCAATATAGGTAATGTTAATAATAGTTCCAAAAAAACATTTCCGCTTTTCGTAACTCGGGATTTATCCGTCATTTATATGTTTTTTTGTAAGAGTTACCTCCCATCAATATAGCTGCAGCGTGGGAAAAACTTAAATAATGTTATGTTTCGCAAAAACCATAATATTAACCAAGAGAAAAAAAAACATTAGTATGGGGTGAATTGAGAAAATAAACAAAAAATGAGTTTTGCCAGCTTGTATCAGATAGGTTATTGTACATTCAATTTATATGTGGACATTTGTTTGGTGTTCATTGGGTCATAACTCTAAAGACAATGAACTATTTAATTTTTGTTGTTATATTTTTTTTAGTTTTGAAACAGCCTTAGGAGTGCCAATTCCTTACTGGGATTCTACAATTGATTACGAAATGGAGGACCCTACTCAATCCATCTTGTTCACAGAAAAATATTTCGGAAATGGATTTGGTATGGTAAAAACTGGCCCTTTTGCTAATTTCCAAACGCCTGCTGGGCCTCTGATTAGAAATATAGGAAGTGATGGCGCTCTTTTCAATAAAAGAGATTTATATGCCATTTTTACTAGGACAAAACTTGTTCAAATTACTGAACCAACTGCAGAAGAACGGGTTAGTTTTGAAGGCCAGCACAACTCAGTTCATAACTGGGTTGACGGACAAATGAATACTCAAGAATTTAGTCCCCACGATCCTCTTTTCTGGAACCATCATGCATTTGTAGATTATATTTGGGAGGAGTTCCGGAAGTTACAGCTATCACGTGGGGTTGATCCCGTCACTGATATTCCTACTGCACCAGAAAACGTCACTTTTCAGAATGGGAATGACCCGTCAGTTGGACTTTATGGATTCTACAATCGCGATGGTTACACTGAAAGAATTGCCAACATGGTGAAGTACGAACCACATCCGCAATGTCCGAAATGTGGAGGTGGTCAGGATTTAACATGTGACATACGACGCGGAGTCTGTATCAGTAAATCTAGAAAACCTACAGAATATAGCGGAGATCGTGTTGATGCACAAGAAATAGCAGACAGAATGATCGAGGCAACAACCGGAAGGAAACGTGGTGTGTTTGAAAAATACATGCGTGATAATAGAGTTCGAGGTGATTCATTGACAATAAGAAAGGAAAAGGAATTCAGTGATTACACATTAACAATCGGGAAAGGTATTCCTGTCATTAAATCTTATCAAGAGATTACAGTTCCACTAAATAAACAAATGGCTCAAGAAAAATCAATTTTGAAACAGGAAGTGCCTCAAATTAATTTAGAGATGCATGGTGGGAGCCCTTCATACCAGAGAAGCTCATCTTACGATTTTGCTTATGGACCAATACAAGCTCAATCTATTATTTTTTATCCAACTGACAATTACCAACGACATACAAAAAGTAACTATTTTGAGGCACCATTCTCTCAATTTTCGGGAATTAACTTTTCACCATTTACAAATTATATGACTGACTTCCGGACGAGGGGCGATTCTATTACAATGAAGAAGCCGGTATATTATCGCAAAAGACGGAGTTTGAACACCGAAAATCATTTGCAAATTTGGGACCCAAAGCTGCAGAATACATTTTTTCTGGATGGCAAAACTGATCTCGAATCATGGGTGTTGATGCCAGTCAAAATCCTATACAATAATGTCACAGAGTTTGGTAGTCAGCAAACAAATGATTTGTTGCAAATTAATTCGCAGTTACAAACATCACTTGGGGAAATAACAACAACTTGTAGTTATAAGCAAAATCCGTTAAAAATATATGTACAGTCTCACGGTTTGGATTATTTTGGAAAATATAAAGATTTTTCTGTATACAAGCAAGCTGATACAGATATTAATTTCATAGGAATTAAGAAGCCAACTGATAAGGCTGTAGAGACCTATATTTCAGCGTATGATTCTTGCGGTAATGTGTGTAGTACTAGATGTTTAGTACCTGGGATTAATCCGTCTGTGTACAAATCATGCACAGGGGCTGTTCGGGCTTCCAACAAATTTCCTCTCATGTACAAGCACATCCAAAATAATGGAGCTGTGAATGGCTCAGATAATCTTGTTCCAATTATTTTTGTCTGTGATGTTTAAGCCGGATTAGATATCACTGAATAATATCTCAAACTTTGAAGCTGTGGTTTTTCCAGCTTTACAAAGCGAAATCGGAACTGTCATTTAAGTACTTCCTTTTCCCATTATGTTTTTTTTTTTTTTTTTTTTTTTGGTTTTTTGTAAAAATTCATTCCTCATCTTCAATTGCGATATATATTTATTATAAAAAGTTGATACTGGAATATGGATGGATACGACTATGGGTATTTAAGGACAATTCAAACAACTCAGAATTTTTGTATATACTAACTTTTTTCCAAATATGAAAGATAAATGTGAAGGACAAACTAAGGCAAAGACAATTATTTGGAATCAACGCCGGTTCGAATTCCGGAATAATAGCCCATGAACAAATGCATAATAACGATGTGTGCATGTTTAAAACTTGGCATATTTATTTGTTGATGATATATTTATTTTATTTGGTATATATTTGAGAGTGATTTATAGTGTCGAAGATGTATAGTAACACTCGTCAACACTCGGGGATTTCCGTGCCTCTATCTAAGCCACGTCCGTGAAGCTATTGGTGAGTATTGCCTACGCCAAACATTTTTGGCCTCAGCTAGACCAAAATGATCTTGTTGCCACAGACGCTTATGCCTTTAATGTTTAAGAAGAATAGTAAATGACATCTTTGGAAAGGGTTCAGATAAGGGTACGGAATCAGGATAGTTGTGACGAGTAAAATAACTTGGTAATTGTGTTATATACTTTATTTAGTGTAGGAAATAATATTAATATGCGTAAACTTCTATTCTAATGCAATATTTTTGTAACGTCTAATTTGACTGGCTTGTATTCTACGTAAAATTCAAAATCTATTTGTCGTAACTAAGATGAACTTACACAGTCATATAAAAAAGCCGCCATGTTGGAACAATAGATTTATTGCTAGTCAAATGCAATAAAATACACAAAATATTTTATATGTCTAACGAGAAAACCTACTTTAGAACAATTTTTATAAAAATTTGAATCGTACACGAAGGCTATTAACTTCAGTAGTTCACATTGTAAAATGGAACCGTTCAAGTGACGTCTTGCTGTTTCTATGACGTTTATCAGCGGTAAACGTCCACAACGTTTCGCGTAATTTCTTTTCTCATTTTTTTAATATAAAACAAAGGTTTTGAATTACAATTGCATTAGAATGAAGAAAACTGTTTTGTAATTTAAGCTGACGAAATTCTTGATTGTCCCCGTCGCCAGGTAAACTCAATTCGCGACAGTTAAATCAACGATTTACTTCCTCAAAGCTAAAATACAATACATCATCATACGTTCTGATGTAAATCAAGTATAATCTTAATTTCGTTTTTGGAATCTTCGGGTTAAGAGCAGTCTTATTAAAATTTGACCCTATGTCCTTTTTTCCCCATGGGGTCTAACACATGTCCGTTTAGGGTCACGTCTGTTTAACCTTTGTCACACGCTTATTCTGGCCAATCAGAATCAGCATTCGACCCTAAACAGACATGTGTTAGACCCTACAGGAAAAATAAAATTTTAGAAAAAAAAACCTATTGTCGAATTTTAATTATACTGGGTGAAGAGTGTGTTGTATACAAAACTGAAATAAAAGGCACATAGAAACATGTCGGCTCAATATATTAGATCGATTATATCACATTAAATTTGGTTTTTTTTACATCCATTTTTGGTTATATATTATAAAAATAAAAAACTAAGGCACCGATGATTTAATGTCAACTCCAGATAATTTTTCGCTCCTTTGCAGGCAATAATTTTTTCCATTGCAGTTCATACAAGAACGTAATGTCAACCAAGTTGTTTTTTTCAAAGGCTTAATATGTTTGGCTATTTTATCTTTTTCAATATTTAACACACGTAGAACGTTTCTTCGGCCAAAATCAAGTTTAAGTATTTTGTTATGGTGGTAGAGCTGGGCATAGGAAGTTTACTCTAGAAATCAGTGATATGTTTTTAATACTCAATCTAATAAAAGATTTTAGAGCATTCGATTGAAACAGAATTGATTTTAATCTAAGTTACTTAGATCAACTTCCACGCAGGGGGAAAAGTTCGCTTCTCTCTCAATTAACTCTTGCATTCAGCGCTTCATACGTCGAAAAACATTGAATTGTGAAGTCAAAGAATTTAAAATCTCTCATGACGTTTATTTACTACAGAAGTCAAAAGTAAAAATTTTTTGTTTGAAACTAAATAATTGAAAGTGACGATAAAGATTATTATTAAGAAAAATAATAATTTCCTAAAATATTTGAGAAAAACAAGTAAACTGGGCTCCTGTTCCAGGAACGGCGGATAAGTTGCTGATTTGTTGCGAATGATTGGGTTTAATAAAAATGTAAAGTCCGAAAATTGGAACGAAAGAAGATATGATATTTTCACCTTATTTTAATAATGTCATCGCTGTGACCACAGACATCTTCAATTCAATAAATGTCAATTATCTGGGTCAAAGAATGTTAGTGATTTATGAAACATTCAAGGGCTATAAAAAGTCACATTATCATGTCGGTTTTTGGTTTTTGTTCACCTTTTCTGTTGTAATATGGCATGTTTCATTTCATTTCTCTGGTCACATTGATGCGTCGAAAGAAGGCCTTATAATTATACGATAATGGTGATAATATACAATTACAGTCTTTTGTAGAGGTCGATACGAGTTTATTTTGATTGAGGCCAAAGACCGAACTCAATATTGATTATTATATATATATATATAAAACAATACTTAGGATCAAGCCATGAAATTTTTATTATCGATAGGTATTATCGACTACTTTTTTGACATTGAAATTACTTAAATTGATTTATGATGTATAGCAGGCCCCAGGTTTTAGTCATTAAACTATCTGTGCGCCATCCGATCGGCAATCAAGTTTGTCGTCTTCTATTTTAGACACAAGAATAATGTTTTCCCTCGACATGTGATCAATTTCTTTTAATCAACACCTTGGGGTCAGTATAGAATTTATCAAAGTATAATGGACCAACACAAATTCTTAAAGAAGTTATGCTATTAAACTTAATTTCTTTGGGCTTAAATTAACTTAGCTCATTTTTAGTTTGTTTTTTGTTTTAATGACCAGAATTTCATATTTTATTTTTATTAAAAAAAGATTGACTTCGTCACCTTGTTTTTAGTCTCACCTTAGCCTTTCAGTTATACCTACAGATTTTACTTCAAGATTTAAAAATGTTATCTGACTTTAATTGGCGTATATCGTCTGTGAAAGGAGAGTATTTAAAAGAAAGAAAATGGAATATATGCCGGAAAGACACAATCCACATCTTACATACATTTAAAATAAATATTAAAAATTAAAACTTAATTGCGTTTAAGCGCTTTGTTGAATTTAACTTCATCAGACAAGTGAGGGGTCAAAAGGAAGACTATGATTTACATTCATGAACCAAATGAAATAAACATTTCAGGGCGTAATGAACGCCAATGAGCAAAATGTAAAAATAACAATCAGGACAATTTACAAATATTTTAATTGTATCTTTCTAATATACATTTCAGTACCCGAAAATAAATAAGAGCATACAAATCAAGCACGGGATTTTTTAACGACCCCCATAAAGCCCAAGATAAAAATTCCGTAAAAATATGTACAAAAAAGAATATACAATTGCAATTGCTACCGCCTCTAACCTATCTTGAACCGGTCATACAACAGTTTTAATCACCGCTCTTAGTTCTTCTGACTGCTCTAGAACAGTTAAAGAAAAGTTCTACGACCGCTCTAGATTATAATTCTGACTGCTCTACATTTGAATCCCGACTGCTTTGGAAAAAAACTGAACACAACAGGGTTTTAGTCTCTCCAGATAAGTTTAAATTTTAATTTTACGTTTTTGTAACGTCTTGGTCTTAAAAGGTCATAGGGGAAATTGGATATCTGGAAAAGTATTTAAACATGACAAAATTTCTCGCCTTTTTATGATATTAGATTGTCTGCCTGTGTGTTTTAACAAAAGAAAGCAAAAAAAGCAAGACCAAACAAACAGACACGGAAATGTCGATAACACGACAAAGACGGAACATGAAACATACTGCAGATATATAACTAAAAACGAAAATACTAGGAACAATGCGGTTCCCAACAAAAAACTTGGGTGATCTTAGGTGGTCGGGAAAGTAAGGGGTTTCTGCATCTTTAAAGACGCCCGCCGCATTGTCCATTTTCTGGTTTTGTCCATGTCTTTTAAGTTGTATTTTCAGTTGATGTACTTCGGCCCAAGATAGTTAGGTGCTTTAATCGGTGTTTTTAGAAAACCGTTCACAACAAAATTAAAATCTCCTGTTCTACCGTGTCCAGCAGGGCAATAGTTGAATGGGAAATTTAGCACAAGAGCAATTGGGAGGTTTAGCTCTCAGGTCATCAGTTGCGAGATCCTTCATTATTTCATTACATCGGTGATGTAAAGGTAATTGCAAATAACTGGAACAGACTGAGCTTTGAAATATGGTGGAGAATTTGGCTGTAACATACTTATGATGTAAGATATTACCAATAGTGTTAGCGTCCAAACCTTTGTTAGAAAAGGAAAGAGAAACTCGTTACTTTCTTATTTCCATTGAGTTTCACAAGCGATGTTGACTTATATGAAGAGTCCAGTGTAGAATACCCATTTGAGAGATCAGAAGCTCATAGTCCAAAGAGACAAGACAAATCTGAACCAAACTAAAAGATAAAAAGAGAACAAAAAGAACAAAGGAATCCACAAACTCGTTTACAAAACAGGAGTTTGATCAGGTGCTATAGAAAGGTAAGCATCCACTGTCTTCCGCGCAACACCGGTCGTGGAATCCTCAATGTCCAGTCAGGATGTCAAAATCAGGAGTGTTAATTAGTGTCAAATCCGGGAGGAATCGCATGAACTCTTGTACAAAAACGAGTGGTATTAGATGTCTTGAAGGGTAAGCATCCCCTGTCTTGCGCGCAACACATTTTAATGTTTCGGTGAGACGCAGTCGGGGATCGAACCCATGACCTTTAGCACTCGAGGCGAGCACGCTTACCATTACACCACCGAGGCGGTCTATATCTCAAAGAACAACCTCTGACCACAATTCCTGACTTGGAACTGGCACATTAGACAGGTGATTGGGTGGAACTAGTTAATTGGATGGATTCAGAGCTTTTCAAAGGGAATGTTTGTTTATGGCCCAAGTCAGAAATAGTGGTCTTATGTTTTCTTTGTGTTGTTGTGTTATATGTACATATTTGATTATATTCAGGTAAGAGCAGTATTATTTTACGCATATATGATTTTTTATTTGGGGTGATTTAGAGTTTTTCACAAGGTGTGGTATTCCTAACTTGTTGAAGGCCTTGTAGAGATCTCTTGAATTGTATATTTCTTTTGGTTGAAGTGCAGTCTCTCTGACATTTCCATATTGTGGAGACCTCTAAATTTGTAAATTCCATCTGCTTTTTTTTTTTTTTTTTTTTTGGCAGATGGTAGTGTCATAATATTTTAAGCAAATACATTTATATAATAATGAGCGACATTCTCTTGCATATCAATAAAAACGTGTAACTGAACGACAGATTAGTTTTATTTCCAAAATGGGCATCACTATCCGACAAAAACATGAAGAATGCAAAAACATGGTAGACATTTAATCACGGTAAGTGAGGAACATCTTGTTCTACAACAGTATAAAAAACAGAAAATTGAATTTGTAACACAATGATTTATGCATAAATAGTTTTTATAAAAAATCTTAACAATGTATTGGAAAGATTTTTGGCTTAAACGAACAAATATGTTGCGAAGAAATTGACACCATAAAAAGCAACGTGAATTTTTCGAATGTAAAAAATTTTACAACAAACGTGTTGCAGAAAAATTTTTAGTGATTGGAAATATACATTAAATCGATAATAACATGTGTGCTCAGAAAATTTTATTCAGAAATTTCTGTCCTTATTCATGATTAAGCATGCGTTTGTCATCCGTAAAACACATCATCAGTAAATTATACGTTTTTATATGTCCTAAACATGCGTTTTCGTACGGTAAAATTTTCTGGTGAAAGGCATTGCTACGCAAATAACTGACAATACGTAAACGGTCAATTTTTTTGGCGGATCGGAGCAATCTTTTTTCTTTTACATCTTAAAAGCTTCTTAAGTTCAGTTTTGAATTTTTCGTCGAAAATTCCATACAAGAACGGATTTATAATGCAGTTCATTATGTGTAACCTATTTAAGAAAATTAACAGCTGTAACACAGAGCTTCCACAAAATCCTGTCCAAAAATTGGTATCAACTGTTTCGAAAATCATTAAAATAACACGTGGCACATACGTCACGAAAAATGTGATTGTTATAGTAATAAAAATTAATGTGTACCGGTGTTGCTTAAAAAATACCCGGATGGAGACCTTGTCGACTTTATGAGCCATCGATTTGTCGCTGCTTGTTTCAGCGTCGGCATTCTGATCACAATGTAAACTTGTCGTCGATGTTGTTAGAGATTTCAAATCAATAAAAGCTACAGTATCTCTCACTCTTCGGCCTTCGATTTTCTGCTCCAGTGGTCCAGTTGTGACGGTATCATGGGTATTTAAATCCAGCTTCTGTGACCGTTGGTCAAAGGATGTGATTCTATTGTTTTCAGCACTGACGGATAGACCCGAATCGGTGTTAAGGCTGGGTCTGTCGTTTCGTTTTTGATTCTTTCGATGGCTATTTATAGATTGGTCTGGTTTCCTGTCTACATTAGTGTGTTCTGGTTCTATTACGGACTTAAAGTCAATAGTAATTTCTGTGCGCGTAAATGATGGTCTTCCGTGTTTTTCTAAGATATTGCTTATACTTTTAGTTTTTAATTTCATCCTTTGATATAAAGAATAGCTTACTTTGTAGTAAAAGAAACCAATTGCAAAGACAAGTATTGGTAATGAAGATACTTCTACGATCGTGTACACAACAGAAAACATATGTTTACCACCAGCGCTAAAATCCCCAATCACCCTTTCACAAGATCTTTGTGTTTTATTATCATATTGTCTCGTTCGTATTCCTGACATGAATAAAATTGGTATATCAAATAAAAGGGCAATTATATACATCACAACGACGGTCAAAACCTCACTTCCGGTGAAAATAGATTTAGAAAGTGGTCTGCAAATTTTCCAGTACCTCTGACCGGCGATCATCATTAAAATGGAGGCTGCAACAAAAGTGCTCCAGGTCATTGTATACCATGATATTTTGCACAACACTTCGTTCGTATACGAAACCGGAAACAGCAAGTTGTATATCTCAAATCCAGAACAAAGCAACGCAGAAATCATGTCCGCAATTGCCAAACACGGAATATAAATCCTGTTGTCGAGAGTATTTTTCATCTTTAGTCTGTATATAAACAACACAACACCATTTCCAATAAACCCAACGACTAAATAAAGTACCATAATAACAATATTTGGGAGTGACTCGGTATTCATTGTCCACCCCTTTGCAATTGTATTCCTGCTTTCCTATTGCTGAATGTTTTCAATAGAAGACCTTTTTTGTTAATACAATTTCTTAAAGTGTCGATTACTTTTCCGTTAATGTATTGCTTCCCAGAGCTTATTGTTACAGTAGTATACCAGTTCACAAAGATTAAGCTGCTGTTCCGTACAATATCGATTCCCCTGAGCTTAGGTTCTGATTAAATTGATAAAATCCTGCATTGTTTGGATTTTTTTCATAATTTTAGTTTCAAATTAGTAGAACCACGTGCAATTTTAAATCTAGCAAATATTAATTTATTAACTTTCGATTTGGGAATATTGAAAAATTCAAAAAAATCCTAGCAACGAGGAGGTAAATCGGGGAAAAAACTTACGGTACAGATGCCTATTTTAATTTTCGCTCTGTCAACAAATAATTTCTCTTTCAATAAAAACACGACGCCATTAAAGCTATCCATGTGTGAATTAATTTTATTTTACATATAAATGAGCTGTGCAGATCTCTAATAACATCATTTTTGCAATTTAAATGTGATTATTTTTTATTAAGCTTTAGTTTTATTGTAGTTTGTATAATTGTTCAATGTTTTTCTTTTTCCTTACAAACGTGTTGCACTGTTGTTCATTGTTTTTGGGGGTCTATCGTTGCTAGAGAAATGCAACACGGAGAAACCGGTAAAAAATTTAAAAAGAATTCGAAATTCGAAGATACCAAAGGGGCAGACAGAAATCGTCAAATAAGAAGACAGACAAGATCGTGGCCAATAACGTAACGTAAGACAAACATATAAAGCATTAATTCGTTGAAACGACAGCGGGGAAGATATTGATTTCATTTGTGAAATGAATACTTCGTACCGGTCAACCAAATCATGATGGCGACTGAACATTCCGGAGGGATGACTTTAATCTTTTCTTGAGAAACCATTGGTTTTTTAGCTTTTTTTGTCAGCAGCAATCCTTTATCGATACACCGGTCCTGATACAACGAACACGTCCTGGGGTTTAGTTAAAACATAGTTTGCATATTTTGCCGGTTCTAAGATTCTAAGATATTGCTTATACTTAAGTTTTTAATTTCATCCTTTGATATAAAGAATAGCTTACTTGTAGTAAAAGAAACCAATTGCAAAGACAAGTATTGGTAATGAAGATACTTCTACGATCGTGTACACAACAGAAAA